>CATIWK010046362.1:0-12540 GCA_949634005.1 Mallotus japonicus | reverse complement strand
CTTCTGTCAAACATGGAATAAGTGGATATTTTGGAATTAAGTGAACCTGATGACTAGAGAGGTTTTGTGTGATCGAGGATGCGATATATTAGGGTTCCGCACCGATCCTCCACCTGAACTTCTTTTGTATTATTTATTATCAATGGATTTTGAGCATCTGTATGTATAAATAAATAAATATAAATATATAAGTATCATTGATGATTGTGTGTATATGCGTTAGGTTGCATGCATGCATATAATAATAATTCACTCAGTGAGGTCTGACCCCCCTCAATTTTTTTTTTTCAGGACTCCTTACGTCAGACCTCTCTTAGTAGTATTCTTTGTCGGACTCCTTTCTGCCCGACCAATTTATGTTAATATCGAACTATTATATTTCTTGTATTCGATAGACGCTGCAGTAGTACTGTTGGTTGTTGTATCTGTTATTATATCAAACTGAGATTTGTATTTAAAGAATGATGTACTGTTATATTTTTTTTTATATTATATGATAAGAGATTTCATTTTTATTATTAAATTTTTAATTCTGAGGCATTTTTATGAATATAATTGTCGTATATTTTATTTTAAGGCTTGCTACGGGTTCCGGATTCAAAAGAATTCCCGTTCCCTAGCGCCGGTCATGATTCTCGGATTTGGGTCGTGACACATAGACTTTGATATAGATTCAGTATATGAAATGGTTTCTGAATATGAAACTGTCTATGATGAATCTGATTTATGGACAACCCAAATCTTCATTTTGTCAGCTGAAGCTAGAGCTGCCATAGATGATGAGCTAGTCCCATTGGACAATGGTCTGGTACATAAGAAGTCTTTCCAGTATGAGAATCCATCTAAAAGCTGTTTAGAATCAAAATTATTTAAGGTAGACATTAACTTTATATACAATAATTCAAATTTTAAATCAATAGTAGATGTCTCCCAATCTTAGTCGATCGCCTGAGTTTCTAGCATAGAGTTAGAAACGTTGGATGCACCTCTTATTAGTGTCACCAAAATTAGAGATATGTTTAATAGGCCAAAAGTAGATTGCAAGTACATCCATGTAGGACTAGTACCTTTGTTCAATCTTTCAGTTGATAGTCACATGATAGCAACAATCTTAGATAAGAGATGAAGAGAGTTTAAAACCAGTTGATATTATAAGTACATACTAACCTAGCAACTGATCCAGTCTGGTTTCAAGGCCATCATCCCATCCAAATTATTTAATGGCCTTAAGTGATAATTATTTAGGCAATTCCTTAACAATAAGGATAAAATCAACAAAAATGAATAGGATGAATTCCTAGGCTAAATATTTAGCATATCACACTAGGATAGTATTCAGACTTATAAACACTACTAATCTCGGAGTGAGGAACATTTCTAAGATTACAGAATTGTTTGAAGAAGGGTTAGATAACTACAAGCAATTTCATAGAAAAGAAATAAATCTTGTCGAGCTAAGCTGACAAAGGAGTTAGGTTCTTACAAAACCAGTAGAGTCTTTTAGGAAAATAGGATCTTCTCACATATATTACCCAAAGAGGAAAAGGGCATAATTCTCAATCTAGAAGAGCATATGAGAGGTTTTAGAATCTCTGATCATGTATTAAGAAGGACTATGTCCTCTAAGTCACCTTTTGGTTTTAGTCCACTAGATCAGCTCCTTAGAAGATATGTAGAAATTCTTAGAACACCAATAGAGATTCTTAGAGCATCCTTAGACATACCTAGAATGTCAGAAGATGATATGAATCATCAGGAACTTAAAGAATGATTGGGTACAAAGAAATTAGCCTACTCATTAATGCCGAAGATGAGGGAAATTAAAAAGAAAGTGTAAGGTAATAAGACATGCCACAATGACCCCTGAAATAGTAAAAGAAATCCAAAAATTTGCTCAACAAAGATCAATGCCCTCTTAGAAAATTTGGAATATGATTTTATCTATTCTAGTGGCATTATAGAATATCTTTAGCCTCAATGATATATGTTTGAGTACTTGTATTTCACTAACATTCATATTTGCATACTAATATGATTATTCTTTAGATACGTTGATTAATATAGGAGCAATAATCAGCAATGCACGACCAAATGTTCTTCTTAATGAATAGTGGCATCCATTAGTTGAGGCCATGGTTTTAAGCTTGGTAAGAGCAAAGTAAACCTTGTAACGTATTATGCGTAAAAGGTTCCTCTTATCATTGGTGGAAAATAATTCACCATGGATAAGATGCTAGCATTCCCTGAATTAGATGTAGATATAATTTTGGGAAATGCTTTCTTAAAGGAGCCAAAAGAAAACCTTCCTTTTTTACAAGATGAGACTTTTATTTCTATTGTAGGTGCATAAATTCCAACCTCAAAAAACCAAAACTAAAATTAAAGCTTGGCTTCTACCCTATCAAGGATTATGAGTTATGTTGAAACATTACATGTGAACAAACATACAAAGTATGAGCACAACATGGTGATTCAAAGGATGGATTTTCTATTTAAATCAATTAAATCAAATCTATCAAGAGAAAAAATAAAAAATTAGGATCTTTTGGGAGAACCATCCAGGAAGTATGATTACTAGGTCAAAGACATTGCATCTTCATCTTCAAAAATTCCTTTAGCAGAAATCATACCTAGTCTAATCTTTATGGTTATTAACCATAAAGAGCAGGTGTGAGGTAAAGCATAAATGGTTGTAGACTATCATCAGGTAAATCAAGCTACCAAAGATGATAGCGATAAGATTCCTATGGCAGGGGACGTAATAGACAAGTTAAGTCTTAAGCAACCTTCTATTTTTTCTAAATTTAATTTAAAAGGCGGTTATTGGCAGGTAAAAATGAAGGAAGACTCAATAACCCTAACAACTTTTAATGCACCTTAAGAATTGTATAACTGGTTAGTTATGCCATTCAAACTAAAAAATGCCCCATGCATTTTTCAATGCAAAATGGATAATGCTTTTAAGCCATTAAAAAGTTTGGTAAGTTCTGTATAAATGATATGCTAGTTTTCAGTAATAATGAAAAAGAACACATAAGTCACTAATATCTTCTGAAAGAAGGGTATGATTTTATTAGAAAGAAAAATATAATGACCTAAGAAAAAGATAAAATTGTTAGGCATAGAAACATCAAAAGAAAAAATTTAGTTGCAAATCCATATGTCCAAAAAAAATTATTAACTTTCGTAATGAATTGGAAGATATGAAGTGGGTTCAACATTTTTATGGACTTGCTAACTATGCTAGATAGTTTGTGAAAGATCTCTTAAAATACCTAGGACAAATTCAAAAGGAAACCTCTGATAAAAATTCTTGGCATTGGAAAGATGAAGACACTCAGGTTGTAATTTGAATAAAAGAGAAAAGAAAAAATTACCATGTTTGAATTTGCCCTCGAATACAGATGAGTTGGTCTTAGAGATAAATGCTTTAGATAGGAGTTAGGCTGTTGTCCTTAAAATTAAAAGAAGAAAACATGAACCAATCTGTAAGTATTATTTTGGAACTTTTAAGGGTGAAGAGCCAAACTATCCAATTCATGAAAAGAAAGTTTTAGTTACAAAAAATTTGGATTAAGGCATTTTATATATTTTTAGCACTAAAAATGTTCATTTTAAGAACATATTTAAACCATATGAAAAGGTTTATGAACCTGAACTTCAAAGAGGCTAGGAAAACTAGACTTTTGAGGTTACAAAAATGGTTTAGTTGTTACAAATTTGATATTAAATATATTCCATTTGACAAAAATGTAATAACTAATTCTTTTTCTTATGAACCTTTTAATTTTATAGATGGACTTTGCTGCTAAAAACAAACTCGGTAGATGAAGAAGATTTCCTCGAAGAGCTTATTAAAAGGACACAACTTCTTAAAAGCATGAACTAATAACTACCTTTGACGT
The DNA here is from genome assembly GCA_949634005.1 of Mallotus japonicus. NCBI lineage: Eukaryota > Viridiplantae > Streptophyta > Magnoliopsida > Malpighiales > Euphorbiaceae > Mallotus > Mallotus japonicus. The sequence goes on along the minus strand of CATIWK010046362.1, from coordinate 8,635 downwards.
AATATACATAGTTCAAAGGAAGATCATTGATTCGATAAATCGTTCTCTATAAGAGTGTTTGATGTTACATCCCTATAGCCATTGGCAATTATATAAATGGCCTAGTCTACAAATAGAAGCAGATATAGTGATGGAAAACTTAAAATTTATCAAAGCAAAATTAACATCAATCTTAAACGTAGATTTAGATAGTCCATATTCAATGTTTCCAAGAATTGTGCAAGCTACCTTTAATATGATTAGATAATCATCTAGATTTGTTACATTTCATTATGCTAGCACAATAATGGAATACGAAGAGGATGGTATAATTTGATATCCTTATTAAATTTGGGATCTTCATCTTATTACATATAGATAGCTAGTGGAATCACATAAAGTAAATGGCCAAAATATGAAAGTAAGATGGAAAATATGTGAAGAGGTAAATTTGACTAACGAAGCTCTTCATATTTAGTTCCTTAAAGCAATTTTGGAGAATATAGCTTTCAATAATGAATATTGTATTCTCGAAGATGGTATATTTGTTACCATCTAGTCTAGAGACCTTCTTGAATTTAATAATGAAAGGTTCCATTAGTGGACGAGCAGAAGCAAATAAGTTATTTTTGAGATTAGTAGATAAAGACACTAATTTGAATTTCGAATTCAAAACCTTTGAGATTTGGAAGAAGGTAGCTAAACATAAAGAACAATACCTTATGGTCCAGAAAGATAAGTCAATCCAAGAGCAGGATAAAGAAGATTACATGAATTAGGATCTGCCTGTATATGACTCATAAAAAGAGTGACTAATGATATCATCCATGATGCCAGCCTCAACTTGAAATAATTAAATCATATCTTATAACTCTATCATTAAATAATAACATGTCTTATTTTTAAAAGGAAGTAGTAAATTTCTTATATCTTTAGATTCCATTTAAATAAAAAGAGATAAGATTCCTTTATGTTATTGTACTTAAAGATAACTAGAAAATGGGATTAGAGACACTGGTTGTCTGTACTAATGTGCTTTAATAATTTTATCTTTTGAGCTGACTAACAACACTAGAGGCACCAACTACTTTATTGTATCTTCATATAAACCCCTTATACTTCTGAAAGAGGGGAAGCATAAACAAATTGAGATTTCCACATATCACTGAAGGTTTTTGCTACTATAAACCTTGTATTCACAGTAGTATTAAGAAGGAGTGCTATTTAAATTATAAGATCCATATTACTAAGAAAGAAAGGGTGGCCATAGCACAGAAGAACCTTCAACTAGTAAAATTTTGCTAATAGTTGATATAAACAAGGCTGAAGCTATTATGGAAGTTTAGTGGACCATGTTCACTTAAAGTATATATTTCTTTCAAAATAATTGCTTTATTTTGAAGAGTTAAATATGCTTAGTGCATTTGCATATTTTGTTAATACAGATAATTGCCTATATCCTGATTGTTGCATTTAAATTATTGAGTAGGCAAGGATTCAATAATAGGGTAGTTAAATTATATTATTAATCATCTTAATTCTCTAAATATTTGTTTGGAAACCCTAACTAAATCCATAGAAAATCATTCTAAACAATTAAGAGAATTGACTTTAAGATAGGGTGAGTTTGAGAATTATTTTCTCAAGGATAGAGAATCTTTGGGTCCTGTTGCTAGCTCTTAAAACTTCAACGAATTTAAAAAGTTGAAGGAATTTAGAAATTATAGATCTCATCCTTCTTGATCCCTGACTAACTCTTTATTTTCACCTAAGGAAGAATAGACTCACCCTGAGTGGTATCAGAGCAGTGAGAAAAGGAGAGAAAGTGAATTTCTAAAGTTCTTTGTAATAGTGGACTAAACAATAAAATTAAAAATTTTGATCGCAAAAAAATTAAAGAAAAGTTAAAGGAAAAAAAAAGGGAATATGAAAAAATTTGGAAAAAGACATTTTTCCTTTTCTCCAGCTAAAATTGCGGGCTGCTATGTTTATCACTACTCTCTTATGTAATATATCCATATAAGTCCACCGTATATAAGGTGTTCGTGTTTGCATACTAATAAAATGTTTTTTTAAGCCAATAACCAACGAAGATATTATTAACCTCCTAAAAAAAACTTAGATGAGGCCAACTGCCTTAATTGAGAAGGAAAAGAAGAAAGTCAAAGTTAATTATTACAAGATAAAGAGAAAGCAAATTGAGCTAAGCTATGAGCTAACTTATTCGACTTTTAGGACAATGATTGAAAGAAAACTCAGTAAGAGGTCTACACAGTTCTTGAATGTCTTGAATCAGGATAGCCACATAAGAAGTAAAGTGTAGTGTTCCTTTACAGCTTTGAATGATAAATAAACAGTCACATTCCACTTTTGCTAAAGAATAGCCCAAATTAATTGCAATTTGAACTCCTAAAAAATAGCCAGTGCCTCAGCAATATCAACATCAAATTCCTCTTCAAAATAATAGGTCAGTAAGGCTTTAATGTTTCTAACACAATCTCAAATTATTGCTTCTAGCACTATTCTAATACCTTGCCAAACTTATTGTGAATCTAAGTAGCAAGTCTAAAACACTGAAAAGCTCAAGAAGGCCTAATGACAATATCTAAATTGAAGAATATTCAAGAGGCCTCAAATGGAGTTATTCAAAGTATTTGGAGAACCTAAGAGCATAGAGTTCAATCCAAACTAAGAAAGGACCAAGGGAGGCTCAAGTGATCATGCTAACATCTTTAAAACAAATTAAAGACATGCATGGAATTACTATTATGTTCGCAGCTAATTCAAAGTTGTAAGCAAAAGGTGAAAAATTACTTTATGTTGCAATTACACTAGGGGGCTGGGGGGTGGGAGGGGGCTGCATGTATGTCTAAGACGGTTTCTCTTGTATTAATATCAAGATTTATAACTTGAAACCACATGGAACATGTATGAGACTTCTTCAATAGCCTAATACATATAAATAAGTATCTTGATAGTTAATAACAATTTGAGTTACACATATGCTCCATATAGTTATTAGTGGGGTGTTATTACACCTCCATATATTTAAGAGCTATAATGGCAATTATAATTCTATGTTAGTGTGCTTAGGATAATAGTGTGTTCTTGGTCTTGATTTTTTTTAAACAAGACCATTCCATCATTATAAAAAAAGTTGAGAGAGCTTGGAATAATGGAAAATTAAAGAAAATAAGAGTGCTCTCTCTTTTGAACTTATGAGTTTATAGCAAACTAGTTTAGCAATGTGTGGATTTATCAATCTATATTTTCAAAAAATAGGTTGTGATATCTGCAACCTTTTATTGCTTATTTGTTATTGATTCAAGGGGTCAAGGTATCCATGATAACATTGGTTGTTTGGACTAGTAAACATGAGGTGAAGGTCGAATATCTGAATTGGAACTTAATTTGAACTTTTCTTGAAATCATGTGTTGGGGTTCATGCAAAAGAGTGTTGATTTGCATCTTATATGCATCATAGCTATTTGGTTATCAGGGCTTATGGTTGCCTAAGTTCTTTTTTTTATATCAGAAATGCTGCATTACAATTAATTTTCAAATCATGAATGTCTGATGGCTTCTAGGTAGCATGTTTATTTATAGGATAATAAGTTTTCTCTTCAATACTAGCATCTTGAAATTCAGCTAATAACATTGAAGATCTATTGAAGCAAGTTAAAAATTTGATATCTAGCATCAAATACCAAAGAGTTTCTAACATACCATTTATACCATAGAAGCATAGCAAAGATATGCTTTCCTTCATCAAGCAGCTTTTGGAGCTTTATAAAGAACTAGTCTTAAATTGAAAAACAACTATCTCTATATGAAATATAAAAAAAACAAAGGACTCGGATACCAATAATACTTACTCCAATTTTAGCCTCGAAATACATGCTCAATAGATGTTGGACCGTCACCATAACTATAGTAGACATAATTACTACTGACACCTCTCTCTACAATTCACAACTGACAGGAATGATTCTACGAACCATTTTCAACATGAAAATTAAATTGACCTTTGGTGGAATCTTTAATCGCCATATCTTTTTCCATCCTAGATTTGTAAATTGTGAGAGAGCATTTTGACTAGAGTGGAGTTTGGTGTAAGAGAAAGATGGTAGCTAGACTTTACAGTGTACTCTCCATTTTTTGATGCATACCAACTATAGTATCATGTGATCACCTCTAACTCAATGGAATAGACTGAATTTGGCATGCTTCCTACGGAGAAAAAAATAGAGTCTATTAGATATTTATTCTAACTAGTGTGATCATCATTCATCTATTCCTACATTGTTACATTTGCATCAAAGCTAGGTTTAGAGATATGACTCTAAATTAGGGAGCCATTTATCTTGCCATATTTGAATTTGGGCACCATCACTAACTTTCTAGTGAATGCTTGATTGCAATAAATTTAGGGCCTCTAAAATACTTTGCCATTGGAAGCTAGGACTATGACCAGTCAACGCCACAAAAAATAAAGATATCATATAGTAATGGGCCTTAAAACATCTAGCAAAAAGAGAGTTCGGATCTTTTACCAACCTCTAACACTGCTTTCTCAACATCACCAAATTAAAGGAATGAGAGTCTCGAAAACCAAGACCCTCATCTTTTTTTGACTTGTAAAGTTGACTCTAAGAGCACTAATGAATTCTATGTTCCTCCTTATGTTGATTCCACTAGAAGTTTGCTATCATATTATCCAATGCCTTCAAGACTTATATTGGAATTTTAAAGCAGTTCATCATATAAAGAGGAATGGATTGAGCTAATGCTTTGATCAGGATCTCCTTACTCGCTACTAAAAGAAGATACTCCTTCCAATTTTTCAGCTTCTTACTTACCCTATCCACCAAACTTTAAAACATCTATTTTTGGATCTGCCTATAATGAAAGGGAGGCCCAAATATTTTTCATGTTTCTTAATTGTTTTAACTCCAAGGAAACTTTGTAGAAAAGAGCATTAGGCATTGAGGACGTTAGTACTAAAAGAAATTTCTAACTTATCAAAATTCACATGGTGTCCCAAAGCTTTTTCATAATGCCATAGAATATTTCAACTGTTGAAAATTTCGTCTGAGTTGCTCTATTAAAAATTCTATTGTCATATGTTAAAAAAGAGATGAGATAAAGACTGAGCCCTTTTAAAAATATTGTAGCTATGAAGTACATGGTTAGCCTCATATTTTCTAATCGTACTAGAAAAACCTCTGCACAAATAAGAAAAGGATAGGGTGACAAAGGATCCTCTTGTCTTAGACCTCTAAAAGGTCTAAAAGTCTCACTAAGCACACCATTAAGTAAAACTGAATAAGAAACATTAGAGAAGCATTTCAAAATTAGTTTAATTCATTTCCAAGGAAAACCCAACTTTTTCATAGCACCTTTTAAAAAAAAATCATTCTACTCTATCATATGTTTTTCTCACGTCTAACTTCAAAGTAAAGAAACCTTTTGAGCCCTTTTTCCTAAATTTCATTGAATGAAAAATTTCAAGTGCTAAAAGAGCATTATCAGTAATTTATCGTCCACGAATAAAAGCATATTGGGTTTCATGAATCAAGTTAGGCAAGGTGAATTTTAAACTATCAGCTATGGATTTTGTGATAATTTTAAAAATGACATTACAAAAGTTAATTGGTCTAAAATCTTTTAGTGAGAGCGAGGTTTTAGTTTTGGCAATGAAATTTTGATTTAAGCTACTCGGGTAAGCTTCATTATTTAAAACATTAAGAACTTTATTGGTAACATCCCTATTAATAATATTTCAAAAGTTTTGGTAAAAGAGAGCAGGCATACCATATGGACCTGGAGCTTTTGTAGGCTGTATTTTATTCAAAGATGAGTTGACTTCCTCTTTTATAAAAGGTTGAAGGAGGTAATCACTCATGTTATTATCAATTCTCTTGTCTACAACTTCTAGTACAACATCCATATGAAGAGATTCAGATGTAGTAAACAGGTCCTGGAAATAAAATTTTAAAGTTTCAGCAATTTTCTATTCATCTTCTACAAAAATTCCTTGAGAATTCTAAATTTTGTTTGTTAAGTTTATATGTGATCTCACCTCAGCCTTTTTATAGAAAAAGCATGTGTTCTTATCCCCATGACAGAGCCAATTAACCCAAATCTCTAATGCCATATTATTTCTTCACATTTCATCAACTTGTCTATCTTATTCTCAATATTGCATTGAAACTCAATGGTTTATTAAGATTGCACACATTGTTGGGACTATTTTAATTATTGTTGAAGCTGGGTTAATTCAGCTCCAACATGCGACCCTCGTAAGATTAAGCTATAACAAATTTATAGTTTGGATCTTGGAGGCACATAGATTTTAACGTTAGAGGTCTTGAAAATTTTCTCCATTTTTTTGTTATTTGCATTACAGTTGATCAATATTGGTGAATGGTTAGAACCATGGTGCACCAAATTATAAACTTAAAAAAATGCGGGAACATGGAGATCCAAGCAGCATTGGCGAGATAGTGATCCAAACGCTCCTAGTATATCTATGTTCTTTGTATCCCAAATCCTTTAAGGAACATGCTACCAAAGCTTATCGGAAATCACTAAGAGTTGTTATGTCTTTAACCATACCCCTTTTTTCTCATAATTGTACAAAACCTCATTTAGGATTTCCCCACACAACAATGAAAGGTTGAATGGACCATTCAGTTCATGAAAGAGCTCTCATATATAATGCTTCGAAGATGTTTATGACTAACCATATATGCCCGTAAATCGCCAATCATAATCGAGGCTACTATATTTAATAAACAAATTAATATGATGAGAGGAATAAGACAAGAGTTGAACTATTAATATTTGACTCCAAAACAAACTTAAACCACCTCTACGACCATGTGTAAGACCCTCACAACCTACATTAAAACCCCAAAGAAAACCAAAGTATAGTTGGCATCTCTTGAGTTGTTCTTTTTATTTCAGAAAGAAACCCAATTATGGGAGCTTGAAGATTTATCATCTTCTTGAGGGCACAAATAGTATGTGGATTCCCAATTCCATTGCAATTCCAATATATGCTACTCATGGCTGTCGGCGGGATTGCTGAGCAACCTCCGCCAATAGCAAGTATTGACAATCAACATCATATAATTCCAGTTGCTAAAAGTTTATAGACTAAGTCATCTTTTCTTTTTTGTGAGACTTTGAACTATCACCCTATTCTTTCTCTTTGACTACAGTTTCACCAGTATAGGATTAAAAGTTCTATAAGGATTAGGATTAAAACAAATCGAGGATTTTGGTTTGGGTGAGTTTATTTTTCTTAGTTTAGAAAAATTATTTGGAGTAGGTAAGGCTACTACTAGATTTAAAGGAGAAGAAGTTTCAGATGTAGACTGAATAAAAGGAAATTTGGGGAATGATGTGTTTGTAGCACCTCTATCTAGGATGTTTTGATTGGTATGAGGAGTACGAGCATATTTCTAAGGTGGCAGACGGCTTGAAAGGGTTCTATTTTGTTCTAAGAACAACCATTATATCAAAGTTGGTTAAGGATTTGGATTTTTTGTTATAGGGCATGTTAAGTTAAACAGTTGAGGTAAAAGAGTGTCTGATCTTCTGATTCATTAGAGAGCTTTGTCAAATTTATGGTTGTTATATTTAATGTAATTTTTTTCGAATAGGCCAAGAGAACATCAGTATCCTGTGTGGAAACCCGCGTTGATCCAGCAGTCGAATTATCATTCTCTGAATGCTTAGGCTCTAGCAAATTTTTATTGCTTGCTTTTGTGGAAAATAGTGCATGTTGCAAATTTGCAATCCTATAAGGCTTTAATTTTGTCCTACTTGCCCCTTCATTTTTCTGCGCCTTAGTACGAATGCTTTTAACCATAACCCACAGTTAAAACAAAAGAAAGGAAATGATTTATATGTTAACAGAACCCATAGTTGTTTACCTGTCACTGAAATATTTACTCCTCGAACAATTGGCTCACGCACATTTAGCTTTGCCTTAAGCCTTAAGAATCTACCTCCCTAATCTATGGCTGATGTATCCACTTAATTTGATCAGTTCTCCAATTTTTTTAGCTAGAACTTTGGTAGTTATTGTTGACATTCAATTAAGTGGCAAATCATAAGCTTGTACCCATAATGATGCAGAAGAGAAACAAATTCCTGAGAGTTGTTCATTACCAAATACCTTCTTTAAACGAAAAATATTATTATCAAAGTGACATGGTTCATTCTACGAAACCCACTCCTTATCACTCTTACTCTCAAACTAGAACAAAAATAAAATTTTCCTCACTCTCTACATGAAAGCAACTTTTTTGGCTTTCATGGTATCCATTAGGACATATGAATAAAAAGATTTATCAGTCTAGATAGATGCATCCAAGTGAAAATGTTACTCCCCCTCAATATTTAAACTGTCATCAACCTCAATCTCAATCACCTAATTTTCTTTCTCCTTCAAATTGATTGCATGATTCAACAGACATTGCATAGATTGTTTCCTAAAATGTATTTACGGCACCCATTACTTCATGGATTATTGATACCCGTTACTCCATGGATTATTGATACTATCAACTGTTAAACACAAGAAAAGAAGACAACCAAGTGAAAGCACAAGAAAAACAAGAACAAAAGGTTGTACGGGAAAAAA
>CATIWK010046355.1:0-10151 GCA_949634005.1 Mallotus japonicus | reverse complement strand
ATATATATATATATATATATATATATATATATATATATATATATAGTGTTAAAGCAATTCTTAAGAATTTATTTCTATTTATTATGTATATATATTGAGTTAATTAATAATTTTGAGTCTAATTTAATTAGTTGATTAAATTGAGTATATTGTGGAATTATACTATAAAATAGGATTTTGAGTTTTTGGGAATATTTTACTTAAGTATCTTATTATGTATTGAAGATATTTATATTGAACAATTATTGATTTTATGAAATAATGATATTATTTTGATGTAATGTTAGTAAATTATATAACTTTGAAAATAAGTTTCATTTATATTAAATATTACTATTATGTCCTATTTTGCAAGAAAGTTTATGTATGGTATTTAAATAATATTTTAATACTAATTTATGATTTTTTAAAGACTATATATATATATACTATATTTTATTGCTGTGAAAAATTGGGTTCGGTTGGGCTATTATTAGTAGTTCGGGGCTCAACCGACGTTGTTGAGCCTCTGTGTGGTTTTGAAGTGTATTTTCCTTGCAGGTTGGCCCTACTTTGTAGGGAGGTGTCCGTTTTACAGAGGAGACTCTGTCGAATTTTCGGTAGATTTCTCTTAAAACGTGACACCGAGTCTAGTCTAGTAGAGTTATCTTTTTAATCGAGTCTTTTCTGCAGAATTCTAGAATATTAGGAGTTTTATTTTAATTCTATTTTACTTCTTTCTTTAGCTGCGCCTCCCGTAGAATCTTCAGGTTGAGGTCGAGCACGACTTCACAGAGGAGCACATTCAAACTATAAGTTCATAATTGAACTGTGTGTAGGTTTTCCGATTTTAAAGTATAAATATGTTGAGCATGCATATATTAAATCTTTATTTAATTATTGAATTGCTAATTTAATTTATTTTATTTTATTTATTGTAATTTTCCTTGTTTTAGTTATATTTAATTATTTAAATAAATTATGGTAGAACGGGCTACCTGATAGGTTTCATCAGGACCGTGTGCTCACCGGTAAGATTGAGAGTGAGTGATGATAATGTGTAAGCTCGGTTGATGTTGTGCTCTCGGGCTATTAATTAATATTACTGGGGCTGGTAACTCGGTGGATGCTGTGCTCTCGGGACCGCCAGTAGTATTTGGATTAAGTGTAAATGACTGCGGCTATAATTCGGTTGATACTTTGCTCTCAGGACGGCAGTCTTTGAATTAAGAGAGTCGAAAGACTACTAGAGTTAATGGATTAGGGTTCTACCTAGTTTTCAAAATGAACTGTTTTGATATATATTATTATGTTTAAAAAGGATTTAATTATAAAATATAAACATTATATTTTCACAAATTATATTTATTTTAAAGAGGTTTTCAAACTACATACTTTTCTCTTATTAACTTACTCAGTGAGGTCTGACTCCCCTCAATTATTTTTCAGGATCTCGGGAGTCTTTTGTTAGTCAGACTACTTTACGCCGGAGTTCTTCTTCACCGGCTATTCTATGTAGGTCTATATGATGTACTGTCATGTTGTATTGTAATTTAGAAGACTGCAGTAGACATTTGATAAGTATGATGTATTTAACGAATTATTTATGTTAAAGTTGTATTATGATAATTTCTATATATTAATGATGATGGGATTTGGATTTTTATGACAACTGAGTTATTTATTTCATTTTAATCATCTTATTTAAAGTATGGTTCAGTATTTAATGTTTTTATTTCACGAAAAATTTTTAAGGCTTACTATGGGTTTCGGGTACTTTAAGTATTCTCATTCTCTAGTGCCGGTCGCGGACCTATAGGTTCGGGTCGTGACAAAAATAATGAGCAAAATTATTGAAAAATGTTAGCATTATGCAAGGACAATAATTGTTGTTGCTATATTGAATTCACATTTGTAAAGCAACAATTGCCAATACCAGTTTAAGTTAAAATTAAATTGCACTTAATGGTGCAAGATTACGGTCAATGCCAATTATGGGCAATTTTGCCAAGAATATAATAAGTTAGTGAGTAGTAGAAAGAACAAAGGAAGGAAAATTGGAATTAAAAGGAAAAAAAAAGAAATCAGTATTACCAGTCTCAAATTTCTCTAAATCTTCAATTGCCTCCTCAATGTTGATTGGCTTATCAAGCATCCTAAACCAATCTTATGTGCACATCAAAGATTCAATAATTTATGACTCAAAGAACTCCTAAAAAATCAAGGACCCTGCCACCAATGCTAAAAGTAGACTTTGAAGCAACAGTGGAGATTGGTATGTCTAAAACATCACGAGCCAATCTCAAAAGAATTAGGACCTTTTTTGCATTAAGCTTCCACCACCAAAGCAAATTAAAAGTCCCCTCATCCTCCAAAATTGCCTCGCTTAAATAAATAGCCAATTTAGAATACTTGCTTCCACCTAATTCAAACTCCATTTTTTGCTTCTTGAATTTAGCTTTTAACATAGATATTTTTGTACTAGAGGCAGCAACGAAAGAATCATTAGTAGCATTTAAGCTGCTAGTTTGACTAGCAGACTCAGAAGCAACAGCAGCAGGTGTGTAAAGTGCAACATAATCATCAAATAGTTCATACGATGCACATCTCACAGAAGAGAATAAGCTTCCACCAATAGAATCACCATATACTTATGCCAATAGAAATTTCATAAATTCTAGTTTGTCTCTAGGATCCAAAAATTAGTAATGAAGATTAAAAGATTCATTTTTTCAAGATCAGCCCAGTATTTATCAAATTTACTTTTTTATTGAAAAGCCCAGTGTCCTTTTAAAAGCATCATTAGAGTTCATCCAGTAATTTAAAACACATAATAAATAAAAAAATTTCAAAAAAATGTTTTGGCAGTAACATATAGGGACCCTGATATCCTCAATGTCATTTCATAAAAAAAAACTTCAAGAAATCAACCAATTGTTAAACAAAAATCTAGTCAATATAATTAAGCACATCATCACCAAGATCGACTCTCAACGTTGATTCACATTCATTAAACTTTTCAAACACTTTTTCATATACATAAGCTGTTTGGAGCATAAATATGTAGAGTTCCACCTAGTTGGAAGATTAAGACTCAATGCAGTCTTTGACTCAATGCTAATTAAATCAGCAAATTCTTTAAATTTATGCAACCTCGAGGGTGAATTTCTAATATATCACATAGCCTCCCTAGCCCTGTTAATAGAATTGCTAGACTCCTTAAGTCCTTCATTAACAACAAGGTTTATAATATGTACAATAAATCACATATGCACATACTTACATCTAACTGAACTGGTACCCCAACTTAGAAGTTGCTTTTAAAAAAACTAACAATAGTGTCATTTGAAGACACATTATCAAGTGTAACAAAGAAAACATCGTTTAGCCCCTATTTTATCAAACAGGTCTTTAACGCCTTAGCAATGTATTCCCCCTTATGAGATGTTACAGGAACAAAAAAATAATTTTTTTGAAGCTTCCACTCATCATTAATGAAGTGTACAGTTATGCACATATAGTTAATTCTCTGAATGAAAGTCCAAGAGTCAATTATTAGGCTGACTCTTTGACAATGTTCTTTAAAAAAAAGGTTTTCAATTTGGATTTTTCAACAAGAAGCAAATTGTAAAAAGCCCTACTAATTGTCCATCTAGAGGAAATTTTAAACCTATAATACAAAACTGATAAGAACTTTTTAAAACTAGATCCTTCCATAAACTTGAAAGGCAACTCATCAATAATTATCATATGCATAAGTGCATTTCTAATTTGATCCTGATCAATTTTTCCATGTCCCAATGACACTCATATTTTCATGCAACTCAAACTCAGCAACATTCATATAAGGTTGGAAATTTAAAGTGTTTGTGTGCTTTCCTTTGGGTGAGGGTTTTTCAAACAATTTAATAAGTGATTTCTAATGGATGGAGTTCCATACTTTTTTGAGTGACAGCTAAATACTTTCAAACAATATATACACTTAGTTTGTACAATTACATTATAATCCTTTATCTTCTCAAAATGCTCTTATGCCTTAGAACAGGATCTAGTCTCCTTTCTTCTTCTTTTTTTGCAGCAACAGTATGCTGCTTTTTAGCTTCCACCATTGACGGTTGTGGTTCACCAGTGGCTATACCAATAGTATTACTACTACCACTAGTATTACCACTACTAGTGTCCATCTACAAATCAAATGAGAACATCACAAACACAAGTTTAAAAAAATGAAATGAATCAAACTATTGTAATTCTTAAAAAACATTAAGTCAAGCAAACTATATTTACCTTTACACCTAAAAGTTTTAAGTCTCCTTCAAACTCGAGTGACAGAAGAATAAAGATAAAATGTTCCTTAATAGAAAGCTTCCACTTTTATTTGTTCTGCTTAACAGAAATCTTCCACCTTAAGATCTAGATATGAGATCAAGAAATACATATCCATAAACTACAGTTCGAGATTCAAACTAAAAGTTCCACCGAATAACAAAATATAAAAAAAATAAGATAAATTATCAGGAATCAGAATTATCATAATAACAGGAAAAAAAGTTGCCAAATCATTAATAAATGTTTATAACACATTTACCACATTAAATTCAAGAGAATAAAAACCATCGCAAGTTGCATTGTTCATTGTCAGTGTGAGAAATTGAAAATTGCTTCCATCAAATGAGATCTTAGATATGAGATCAACAAGAACTTTAGATCCATGGATCCACAATTTGTCATGTTCTAGATTCAAGCCAGAAAGTCCCAAACAAATGAAAAAATCCATATAATAAAAATTAGATTCAAGCCAGTGATTTACATAATAAGATAAAAAATATATAAAAAATCATGATTCAAATAATAGACTGTTAAGATGCAAAAAAGCATAGTTATTTTTGGTAGTTATGCTTTATATTTCCTTTGTTTTATTTATGTTTGTTAGATTATTGCATTACTACTTTTATTTTTTGTAGGTTCTATTAGGCTTAATTCATGTATGGAAGTGCATTTGGACACTTTAGAATGAAGAAAGGTGCAAGGAAAAGCTGAATGAAGGATGAAGAAGACTGTGTCGACTCGTCACCATAAAGATGACTCGAGACAACAAGGAGTTGTGCTGACTCAGCACAGTGGTGTCGAGTCGTTACAGAGAAGAATGGTGCCGACTCGGCATGGTGGTGCCTACTCGGCATGGTGGTGCCGAGTCGTAACAGAGGGAATTGGTGCCGAGTTTATACTGAGTCGGCACAGTGGTACCGAGTTGTCTCCACACGCTTTCATTGCACCCTTTCACATTCATTTCCATTTGAAGGGAGCATGAGTTGGGATGTTTAGAGGCCTATAAATACATGAATTCTACTTTGTTTATGTATGAAAAAAATACTTAGTTTTGCTTAGAAATTTTTAGTATCAATTTTAGTTTATTTATTGAAAAGAAATTGAAGTGTTAAGTAAAAGACAGCCAAAAGTTCAAGGGAGACATCAAAAAGACTATTGAATATCAAGTAACCTCTTGAAGCGCATTGAAGAGTTCATCAACACAATTGTTTTCTCTTTTCTCTAATTAGTTGTTTGATGTTTAAAATACTTCCTTGTTATTGTTTGATTTTGGATACTATGTATTTTGGCTAAGTCCTTGTTTATTAGAATTGCAAGGATGAATTAATCTTAAGAACTGCATTTTTATCTTTTATAATGCATGAATGAATTAAATTTAATTAAGTTTTGGAATGTGTTATATATGTTTGATCACCATATATAACTAGTTAATCAAGTGTTCACAATGAGAGTTAGGGCATTTTGGTGGAAATGCAATTGAATTTACTTAAAGGATAGGAAAGTACTTGGAGACAAAAAATCCACTTTGAGGGGTTTAAGAATTGACATGGAACTTAATGGTTTTGGTTTATCTCTACAATGTCATGAGAATGCTTGTAGACTTAAAACGAAAATACCTTTAATTGACAATGAGAGTTGCTTTTAAGGATTGTTGGTCACATTCTCCAATCATTGCATGTATTATTATTAATTGTTATAGTTCTCTGATTAATTCTGAATTGTAATTCAAATAATTGCTAATTGAATTTGTTGTTAGATAATTTAGATTAAATAGGGTAATTAATAATTCTTAGTAACTTTAGATTAATTAGAATAATTAAAAATTTTTCCTATTTTAATATTTTGCCTATCCATCTAAGTTTCTACTTGGTTAATATAAAATTGCTCCAAGATTCCCTAGTGTTCGACACCCTACTTACTATATACTTAGTCTTGGAGACTAGGGTATTAAATTTGGCCTACTTCAAATTTTGGCGCCGTTGCCGGAGAATTTTGTTTAGCATTTTTATTAATTTAGAGTAGTGAAAGGTTGTTTTAGGCCTTAATTTTATTTTGTTTTTATTTTTTTTTATAGTTTTGTAATTGTTGTATTGTGATTGTTTGATTGTTATTTTATTCTTGATGAGGCTTAGTAGAAGTACTAATGATATTTTTCTCTTTGATCCTGAAATTGAATTAACTTTACGTGCTTTATGCAGGGAACAAAGACAAAGAAGAGTGAAAGAACAAAATTTAAATAATATGGCTGAACCGGAAAGATGAACGTTAGGCGATTTTGCTATGCCTGACATAACGAGTAGTTTTGGAGGAATTATGGCTCCATCTATTGCCAATAATAACTTCGAAATCAAGCCAAGTATTATTCAAATGGTGCAAAATAATCAGTTTGGAGGTTTACATAGAGAGGATCCATATGCTCACATATTAACTTTTCTTAATATGTGTGCAACCTTCAAGAGCAATGGTGTGATAGATGATGCAATAAGGCTTAGGCTTTTCCCATTTTCAGTCAAGGAGAAGGCAAAACTTTGGCTTGCTAGTTTGCCTAGTGAATCAATCACAACTTGGGACCAATTAAAGCAATCATTTCTCCACAAATATTTTCCACCACACAAGACTACCAAGTTTCGTAATGAGACCACTACTTTTCAAGCAAAATGCAAGTGAGATAATTTATGCAGCTTGGGATAGATTCAAGGAACTTCAAAGGCAATGCCCACATCATGGTTTACCAGATTGGATGATCCCTCAAATTTTCTACAATAGGTTGACAGATGAGAATAGGAATATTGTCAATGCAGCCTCTAGTGGGAAATGGATGGATAAAACGGCTAAGGAGGCTATTACTTTGCTTGAAGAACTTGCATCTCAAGGACACATGGGTGATGAGACAACAATGGCAAAAGCAAAAGGAGTTTTGAAGCTTGACACCATCAACTTATTAAATGCAAAGGTAGATGCTCTCACCAAATTGGTAAGTGAATCTCAAATTAATTCTTTAGAAAGTGCTAATGTTGTTTGTGAGTTGTGTGGAGGATCTCATTCATATTCTCAATGTAATGTGAGTTCTAATGAGGATGTGAGTTATGTACAAGGAGCTTTCAACCAAAGAATGAGGATGAACTCCAACTCTTATAACCCCCAATGGAGAAATCATCCTAGCTTTTTATGGTCAAATCCATCCTCCCAATTAAACCCCCTATTTAACCCAAACACCAAACCACAAAACCCACCAGGATTTCCCATGAAACAAGCTTTCAACCCTACAGAACCCAAATCCAACCTTGAAACTCTCATGGAGTAATTTGTTAACCAATAAATGACCATCAACAAATAAAATGAGGAGCAATTTAAACAAATTAACTCCAAACTTGAACAATTTGCTACTCATAACCACATCCTTGAGACTCAATTTGCTCAACAAGCCTCTTCCTTTAACTCTAAACCTTTGGGAAAGCTTCCTAGCCAATTGGAGTTTGCACTAAAAGAGACTTGCCAAGCAATTACTTTGAGGAATGGTAAGGAGGTTGAAAATGTTGCTAGTAAAAATAAGAGAGTGGTTGATGAAGATAATGTGATAGAAATTGAAGCTACTAAAGGAAATGATGATGTGGTTACTAGTAGTAAAGATAATGTTAAAGGTGTTAAGAAGGGAAAAAAGGAAAATGTCATACCACCCAAAGATGATGAACCTAAGGTAGATTTTAAAACACTACGTTTTCCTCAAAGGTTCATAAGACGTAGCTTGGATAAATAATTTGACAAATTCCTTAATTATCTCAAAGAAATCACCATTACCATACAAGTTATGGATGCCATTAGAGACATGCCAGTATGGGGTAAGTTTTTGAAGGATATCATTAGCCATAAGAGCAAGCTTGAGGACTATGGGTTAGTTTATCTTGTTGAAGAATCCAAAACTATGTACTCCAAATCTCCACCAAAGCTTAAAGATCCTGGATGTTTTATTGTTCCTTGTGTAACTGGTGGTAATCATTTTGATAAAGCTTTATGTGATATTGGTGCTAGTGTTAGCCTCATGCCTTACTCCATATATAAGAGGCTTGACTTGGGAGAACTTAAGCCTACAAATATGTGTCTTTCAATGGAAAATAAATCTGTCACTTATCCACTTAGCATTCTTGAAAATGTGCCAACTAAAGTGGGTAAATTTGTTATACCTACTGATTTTGTTGTTTTGAATATGGAAGAATATCTTAAAACACCAATCTTATTTAGGAGACCATTTTTTGTGACGGCGGGTGCAATCATTAACATGAAGAGACGCAAGATTACATTAGAAGTGAACAATGAGTGTATGGATTTCAATGTATTTAAGATGATGAAGTCTTCACCTATGGAAGTTGCAAGTAGAATTGACTCAATTAATGTTATTGATGAATGCATTAATGAAGTGATACATGAATGTCTAAGGTAAGACCCTATTAAACCATACATGATACAAGAAGCTAGTGTGAAACTCTTGGAGGCAACTTCATACCTTCCTTCTCATAGGACTTCAAGGTTTGAACCTTTAAGGAAGGATGATGATCCAAGGTCTATTTTACCAAATAAAGAAGTAAAGCTAGAGCTCAAGCCTTTACCATCAAATCTAAGAGTTCTTGACAAGTGCATGGAGCATAGATTAGTACTCAATTAGGAAAAGTGCCACTTCATGGCACAAGAAAGAATTATTCTTGGGCACTCGGTATCAAGAAGAGGGATTGAAGTTACAAAGATAGAAGTGATTGCTAATTTGCCACCCACAAAGTATGTTAAGGATATAAGGAGCTTTCTTGGTCATGCGGGTTTTTATAGAAGATTTATCAAGGATTTTTCCAAGATAGTGAAGCCACTATGTAAACTACTTGTTAAGAAAGCTATTTTCGAGTTTGATGAGGCATGTCTTGATACATTTGAAACCTTGAAGAGAGCTCTTGTTTTAGCACCTGTTTTGCAGCTACTTAATTAGGAGCAACCATTTGAAATTATGTATGATGCAAGTAATTTTGTGGTGGGGGCTGTTTTGGGACAAAGGAAAGAAAGCAAGCCTTATGTGATTTACTATGCTAGCAAACTACTTGATGATGCTCAAATCAACTACACCACCATGGAGAAAGAGTTGTTTGCTATTGTTTATGCATTTGACAAATTTAGAGCATATCTTGTAAGGCAAAAAACGATTGTTTATTCAGACCATGCTGCCCTCAAGTATCTTCTAAGTAAGAAGGATGCAAAACCGAGGCTCTTAAGGTGGATTTTAATGCTTCAAGAGTTTGATTGGGAAGTGAGAGATAAAAAAAAGAAGTGAGAACCTTATTGTGGATCATTTATTTAGGTTTAATCAAGAGGAATTAAAGAGGAATGATTTAGGTGTACCAATTAATGAGACATTTCATGATGAACACCTTCTTAGTTTAGCATCAAAGGAACTTCCATGGTTTGGGGATATTGCAAATTATCTTGTAAGTGGTATTCTTCCTTATGGGTTGGATTATAGACAAAGGAAGAAATTCTTGCATGATAATAAATTCTACTATTGGGAGGAGCCATTACTTTATAAGAGATGTGCACACGGTTTGATTAGAAGGTGCATTCCTCAAGATGAAGTTCAAGATGTTTTGAGACATTATCACTCCTTGGATATAGGTGGACTGTAGACGGCGGGGTTTAGCGTGCGCCCAAGTTTCTTGCAACCGTGACACTGTTTAAGCTCAGGGCTTTAGGGAACACACTACTATATCACATAGACATAGCATGGAGATGATGGAGTCGCCACCCAGGGTAATAACTGGGACAAAATCGGAGGTGGTACTCGATTCTCTAAAAGAAAGCTAGCACCA
>CATIWK010046305.1:0-15404 GCA_949634005.1 Mallotus japonicus | reverse complement strand
GGATTTTAAATATTTATATTTATTTTATTTAAAAAGGTTTTAAATAACTGTTTTAAAAATCAGCATGCATTTTATAACATTAATTCACTCAGTGAGGTTTGATTCCCCTCAATTAATTTTCCAGGATTTTGGGAGTCCTCTGTTAGTCCTTCTCCTCTACGCCGGGTTCATTCTTCACTAGTTACTTTATGTAGGTTATTGTTGTGTTATTAATATTTGTGAAGTAGATTTTAGTTAATCTAGATACCGCAGTAGTATTGGTGGAATTTGTTATATGATATTGATAATAGTATTTGTATTGTTTTTAATATGCATTTTATATTCTGAGTTTGAGATGTTGGTGATTTTGAGGATTTTGGAGTAGTGGTGTTTGGTAAATATAATTGGAAGTGTTATTTGCCTTTTCAGGTTTTTGGTTTTGTTCCCGGTATAGAGGAAATTCTGCTGAAGTTTCGTTAAAATTTTAAAGTGAGTAAATTTTATTGTGAAAATTTTCTTAAGGCTTATTACGGGTTTCGGAAGCTTCACGCTTTCTCATTCCCTAGTGTCGATCAGGTGGCATTTAGGATCAGGTCGTGACAATTTGAACCTAAGTTATTTTTTTAATAAAGTCCATAGCCCATGACCAAATTACCTGTGTAATTATTTAATTGAATAAATTAGTTAGTTATTGAAGGCAGAAAGTGGTTACTTATGGGATTTTAAACTTAGAAAGTGGAAGCAATATAGAGTTTTTAGTGTAATGTGTATTTTAGTTGGACTAAAAGGCAGTTAGCAAAGAGAGGATAGAGAGAGCTCTTTCGATAAATCAATGAGATTCAATCACTCAACACACAGGCAGACAACTTCAAAACAAGAATATTCAACAATTTCAGTTTTTTTATTTCATTTCAATTTCCTGTCATGTTACTATTTAATTAAATTTTGTTTATAAACAAATTCTTTTTTTATTTTAGTGCAGTCTCTAAACTTTCAGTTCTTTGTTTATATTTTTTAATATTCAATCGTATTTCAATATTTTAACAAGTATCTTCAGCATTAAATTTAGATATTTCATCATTTGTAGCTAGTTTAAAATCTTTGTAGGTTTAGATCCTCGACCTACCAAAAGTTTTTTTTTTTTTTTGAATCTTGACCTACCAAAAGTTAAAACTCTAAAATTTGTGAATCTTAAATCACTTTACACGCTTAATAATTCACTATTTTAAGGTTCAGACTTCAGAGACAAACACTTCTTAATTAATTTGCTTGACAAGACTCAATTAATACTCAGTTATGCTTGACCCAATTTATTGGAACTTTTATTTTTCATAAAAAAAAAAATGTTTGATAAAACACATGATTATGAAGTTTAAACTATTCATGCCTATCGCCATCAACTATTACATTAAAATATCATTAATGGCTCAGTAATTGTAAAACTGCATCACTCTCTCATTCTAAAAATTATCTTTAGGTTGACTAATTATAAATTTGTTTACTTTTTCATAAATTAATTAATACTTGATAAAAATACATGTGTTGGTGAGAGGATAAAAATTTCAGGTCGGCTAATTGTATTGTATATTTTTATCTTTGGAAAATGCTAGGTGGCACGACTCACGATATTTATAGTAACATCATGGATTATGCCTTTTACCAGAATGTTTTTGAATATTTTTGTAATTATGTTATTAAAAAAAAATTATAGGTTATAGTGTTTAAATCCTTACACGACGGATTTACTTTTGTACAACTTAAGTTTTAGATTAAAAAAAAATTAAATTTCAAAAAAATAAAAATTCAATAAAATAAATATTTATTAACACCAAAATTGGTTCCAACTGTTTTTTTTGTCATATACAATCTACAATATTGTGGTCCCAATGCATATCATTATCCTTTTATCTTCTTACAAATTATTGGGTTACAAATTGAACAACTATATAGATGTTAGTAATCGCAACATGTATGACTATATAAAACAAAATTTTTTAAAATTTATATTTTTGTTCCTCTCTATTTTTTTAGTACATGATGGAGGAAGTAAATCAAATGACAACTTGATTGGGAGAAAAAAGGAGGAGATTTTTGCTTTCATTAAAGACCGAGTATGGCATAGAATTCAGAACTGGAATAACAAATTTCTTTCTAAAGCTAGCAAGGAGATTTTGATAAAGACGGTTGCGCAAGCCTTGTCTAACTTTGCTATGAATGTATTCATGTTGCCTGTAGAGCTCTGTTCTGATCTTGAAAAGATGCTTAATGCATTTTGGTGGGGAAATAAAGGTGTGAATAAAAAGGGTATCAGGTGGAAATCATGGGAAGCTTTGTGCTCACCGAAAGCTAAGGGAGGTCTTGGTTTCAAACGGCTGAGGGAATTTAATTTGGCTATGATTGGGAAGCAAGCATGGAGGATTGTTACTCAACCCGATTCCTTAGTATCTCGCATTTTTAAAACTAGATACTTTCCCAATTCAAGTTTCTTTGATACTACAATTGGCCATAATCCAAGTTATGTATGGCGGGGATTATGGGAAACTCTGAATTTATTAAGGAGCGGTCTTAGAGTCCGAATTGGTACAGGTAAGCAAACTTCTCTTGGTAACTCTCCTTGGCTTCCTTCGGATGAAAATGGTTTTATCACTTCTGATTTGCCTGAAGAATTACGAAATCAAAAAGTGGCCAGTCTATTTATGACAGAATTCAAGCGCTGGGATAGAGATGTTCTTGCTGATATTTTTAATGAAAGGGATCACAGTCTAATTTTGCAAATTCCCCTAAGTAATCGTCGAGTTTCAGATAGTTTCTTTTCGCGTATGGATCCTAAAGGGAAATACTCAGTAAAGAGCTGTTATCGTTTGCAAGACCACGAGGTTCATAGCAATGACGATCCTTTGTGGTCTCGCCTTTGGAAATTGCAGGTTCCGAGCAAGGTCAAGAACTTTCTATGGCGGGCTTGTTCTAGTTGCCTACCTATAGCTATGCTCCTAAGGAGTAAATGTGTTTTGATTGATGAGAGCTGCCCAGTCTGTAGGAATCACGAAGAATCTATCAAGCATGTTCTGATTGATTGTTCTTTAGCTCGGAATTGTTGGAATCTAGCAGGCCTTGGTCACCTCAGAATTGGATGTGATACCTTCATTGATTGGGTTCGATGTGTTTTCACTTCTCACTCCTTGGAGGAATGTGGTTTGATGGCCATGACGTGCTGGGTGTTATGGAAGAATCGGAAAGACATAGTTTGGAACTCTAAAAGAAGCACAGTTCAGAGCTTAGTGAATGTCGCAGGCAGGACACTTTATGAGTGGCCTCTTGCTCAGAAAAGTCCTAGGAGTTTAATTCACTCTACTACTGCTGCTAAAGGAGACATAGCATGGACCAGACCTGAAGTTGGTACTCTGAAAGTAAATGTGGACGTTGCTCTCTTCCAATCTCAGTTGAAGATGGGAGTTGGATGTATTGTCCGTGATCATTTTGGCAACTTGGTTAGGGCATTCTCGAAACCCATGATTGGTTATTTTGAGCCTAAAGTTGTGGAAGCTGTGGGCTTAAGGGAGGTCCTTAGTTGGCTTAAGGATAAAGGATAGGATCATTTGATTATTGAAATGGATGCTCAGCTAGTAGTACATGGGATCAGAAATTCTTCTCAAGATGGTTCTGTCTTTGGCCTCATTCTTGCAGATTGTCATCTGCTAATGTCTAGTTTCGATAGATTATCTCTTCATTTTGTGCGGCGTTCAGTGAACATAGTTGCTCACGTTCTTGCTCGTGAGGATGGTTCTTTACCTGAAGCCATGGAATGGGAGACCATTCCTTTCTTTTTAGTTGATGTATTTTCTTCTGATTTTCAATAAATTTCTTTTGGATTTCACAAAAAAAAAAAAAAAAAAAAAATCAAATGAGAACTTTTATTGGAAAAAAAAATCAATTGAGAACTTGTTGGTAATTCACTACGGACAACGATGTCCGTAACGTATGACATCTATCTTTTCCTTATATATTTATATTTGATAAAAGTATATGCTGGTGAGAGAAGCTCCAAGTTATATAAGCAGCGGAATTCTTTTTATTTTTTTTTATTTTTATTAATAGAAAGATTTTTTTTTTTTGGAAATGAAAAAATTACAAATTTAGTATCCCAACTTTTCAGTATTGTTTATTTGAGTGTCTAATATATATATTTTTTTTAATCAAGTGTCTGAACTTTTAAAAAGCATACCAATGTAGTATCTTCGACGGATTTAATGTTGACTGAGTGCCGAATCAGATCAAACAAGACTCACTTTTATCCCAGTTATTAATCATGTCATGTGTCACGTGTATTGCATTACTTAAAGGACAAAATTACCGATATTAAAGATTATAAATTGACAAAAATAACCACAATATTAACTTCTACCGCACATATGGAGGGTGAATAAATAAGAGAAATTTTATCCTTTAAATAATGCAACACATGTGGCAAATGCAATGATTAATAACTGAAATAAAAGTGAGTTCTGTTTGATCTGACTGAGCACATAGTCAACATCAAATCGGCCGAAGATACTACATTGATATGTTTTTCAAAAGTTCAAACACTTGATTGTAAAAAAATAAAGGTTAGACACTCAAACAGAAAAAACTAAAAAGTTGAGACACTAAATTTGTAAGTTTTCCTTTTGGAAATCATAGAAAGGTTAAATATTAATAGATTATATAATATAAAACATTTAAATCAAATAAAATTTAGTTATACCTCATAATGACATCATTTTAACTTTATACCTTACAATTTTTTTTACATAACTATTTTATTATTTTCTCACTGGCACAAGGGAAAAGACTTTGATACCATAGTTTGAAAATATATCAATTAAATAACTATTTTATCATTTTCTCACTGACACAAGGGAAAAGACTTTGATAGCATATAGTTTAAAAATATATCAAGCATTCAAGCTCATGCTTTATAATTACAATTAAATTTTATTTGTTGTGTGTGTTTTAGGTTATTAAATTCTAAAAAAAAAAATCAAATAAGTCTATAAAAATATCTTGGAATGAGTATATATAAAATTTGGACTAACTTTGTTTAATCATAACCAGGTCACTAATTATTTAAATAAGTTTGGGGTTTATTGTCCAAATGGTACCATAATTGTGACTTATGTTTCAAAATGGTACTAGATTTTCAATTTGTTTCTTTTCGATCCCTTAATTTCTATTTTGTTTCAGATCATAGTCCCTTAATGATTTTCGATCAAATTTAGCATACGTGACAGCCGGAATAAGTATATTTTTTGTATATTCGCCTTGTAAGCATCCAATTAAGCAGCCTAATCATCTTGTGGACTCCATAAAATTAAATTTGCTAAAATTTATTTTGGTAGGGTCCACAAGCAAATTTTGTTCTATGGGGCAAACAAGATGATTAGGTTATTTAATGGGATGTTTACATGGTGAATATACTAAAAATATATTTATTCCGGCTGTCACGTATGCTAAATTTGATCGAAAATCATTAAGGGACTATGATCTGAAACAAAATAGAAATTAAGGGACCGAAAAGAAACAAATTGAAAATCTGGTACCATTTTGAAACATGGATCATAGTTATGGTACCATTTAGACAATTAACCCAATAAGTTTGCAAAAAGATATCGGAATCTACGAGTAGATGAATTTGGACTGTTTTTCTTTTTAAACAATTACTAAGTCATTGGTTAGTTAAGCTTTCGCAATCTAGATGTTTGTTGAATTGTTCATTTTTAAAGAAAAAATTTAAAATAATTAATTTCTCAAATTTAATTAATTAATAAGATAAAACAATTTAATATTTTAATTTTAGTTATTTTAAATTTAAAATTTCAATACTTACTTGACTTTTAATATATAAAAAAAATATTTTCATTAATACATTGGATAAAAAGTTAAATTATACTGGTGAAAAATTCATAAATTTCATTTTATGTTCACTTTTTTTGCACTTATTTTCATTAATTTTTATTTCTTTTAAGTGTATGGTTTTAAGATGCTCATATATATATATATATATAGGAAGTTTAGTTGTTATATTGTGATATTAAATATAATGCTATCATTGTTATAAATCTTACAATTCACAATTCGAATTGATCATTTCAAAATTGATGCGAATTTATGAACAAATCAAAAAATTATGAGAATTGATGTCAAATTGTACGATTCATTAGTAAATAGTAAGAATCGATATGAATCTACAATTCTTATCGATTGAATAAAACGAATCTTATTTAAGAATTATACAATTAGGAGATGGAAAAAATCATGATCTTTCAATTAAAAACACTTAACAAGTTAAAATTTCAAAATGAAAACACGAATCTAACTTGTTCTCTTTTAACTTTTGTTTCTTGGTAAACATAATTAACTTCATAAATTCTATGATAAACTTTCCTTTTTGTTTGTTCTAATTTTAATTTGGAAGACTACCAATATTGATTTAGGTTTTTATTTTTCCTTTCATTGATTTGTTTCTTTTATATTAGCTATTTGTTTCAACTTTCAAGTGGTTTTTATGGGGTAAAAGAACTATTAATATATTCAGAATGTTAGCTTTTATATTTGACTTTTTTTAGCTAAAGATATATATGATGACCACTCTAAATTCTATTATTTATACTATATTTAATATAATATATTATATTATTATAAATTTTTAATAGTGAGTATTATTAAGTAATATTTATTAAAATTAAGCAGTACCCTATATGAAATATATATATATATATATATATGTATATATATATTTTTACATAAAATATATTTTTTAATTAATATTATTAATATGAATTGAATCTTACGATCCAATTCAATTCTTGATTCACAAATTGAGAATTTTGATTCTCAATTCGAATCTCAATTTGACTTGATGCAATATTGGATTTGGTCATAGATTCAGATTTGGATCAAATCTTTTATTTGACAATTATGTGAATTTGTATCAATTAGGATTTCAAACAAATCCACAATAGATTTAAAAGTTTATTTAATGAGAATTTGAAATAACATTTAAATGCATGCTATTTGAAATTCTTATATTTAAAATTTAATAATTAAAATGTGGAATTTCAAATCAAATACTTACATGCAAAAATAACCTAAAATGATTTCAAATAAAGAATTAAATCATTTTATATCTTTTTTAAATTCTTTTTTATACAATAAAGAAACTGAAATGCTATACTTACTAAGATACTGGTAAAAAAATAACAAAATGATGATAAAAGAGAAAAAAATCCTAACTGCCTCTTTTCTCTTAGTGTTTGATTTCTTCTTAAAACTTTTAAATTGATGAGAGTCAAATATTGCACATTTTTAGCTCATTTATATTTAATTTAAATATTTATTTTATGAAAATATAAGTTGATTTGTTGGTTTTTCTGAATTAGGAGTAGATAAGAGCTTAAAGTGTAATTTGAGAGTCTTGGCTTATTCGACCTCTGAGATTTGGTGAAGATTGTGACATCCTTGGAGTTTTAGAATGAGAAAGAGATCTTCTATATATATATATATATATTAAGTAGAAATCTTAAGCTTTCCAAATTGAGCTTACTCGTTGAAATCCGAGTTCGTTTGGGTTTGTAAATTTTAAGTCGAAGTTAGCATATATAACTTTTATTCTAGGATGCTCAACTCTCAGTATTTCAACAATATCTTGAGCAAGAGAGGTCCAATTGAGATGATTCAAGATATTTTGAAAAGTTTACTTCTGCAACTACAACTTTTATGAAGAAATAAGACTCCATTTCTATCTCTATCAGTGTAAAAAGCAGTTTGCAAGTTAGAGTTAAAACATGAACTGCTTGAAAGGGCTGTGTGTTAAAATGAAGATGATAAGAACCATGCACGGCTGTGCGCCTAAAACATGCATGGTTGTGCAATAAAACATGCATGGCTGTGCACTAAAAGATGCATGGTCGTGCGCCCGAAACTGTTTTTAAAGGAAAGTTAATTTTTAGGGAAACTTGAGGAGAGCTATTTAAGAAGAATTATGGGGGATTTTTAAAAGAGAATTCCAAAGGAAAACACCACTAAAAACACAAAAGAAAAACCTTAGAAGATCAAATAAACCATAACAAAATGAAGACTTGAAGAGTCAAAAGTCAATAGTCAAGATTAATCATAATTATTTTATTCTTCTTCTTCTATTTCTTATAATTTTTATTATGGGTTTTTCTTGTGAATTTTTGGGGATTAATAACATTATGTTAGACTAAATTTTTCTTTGCTAGGGATTAAAAATCCGAACATGATCTAGGCTTTCAATTTAATCTGCTCATCAGTTATTACATTTTGTGTTTATTATTCTTAATGCTTGTTATTGCTTGGCCACCAATAAAATGATTTTAATTGGGATTATGCATTAAGAGATGGTAATTCTAATAGACCTATAAACACAAGTTTAACTTAACTCAAAATTAGAGATAAATTGAGTTGATTAAATTCCCTTTTGAGTTGTGCTTCATTATTCACGATTTTGATGTTTAGGTATTTAGATTGCAATGAGAATTGGGTCTTTATTACCTTGATTGATAATTGTGAATTTAAATTAATTGATGCTTGAGAGAGATTAATTAATGTTTTAGGAAAACTCAGGATATGCAAGGCTAATTGGGTAGTAAATATGGGTAGCTTAGTGATTGTGAAGTGATTTAATTCCTAGCAATTTTCATTAATATAATTTGTTTATTAATTTTGTGTTTTTGAAGTAGATTTCTTGCATTCACAATTTAGATTAATTTCACATACATTCATTTTTAGCCTTAGAAAATAAGAGATTGGTAAATAGGTGATTGGATCAAAATCTCTATGGGACAATATTTTTATACTACTCGTCGATACCGTGCACTTGCGGTTCATACACGCAATAAGTTTTTAGTGCTGTTGCCGAAGATTTTGATCTAACATCTTTATTGATCAGATTTCTGTTGGATTAAGGCACCAATTCTTTATATTTTTATTTTGAATCTTTATTTCTTTTGTTTTTTAGAGTTAGTTAATTTTCGGTGTATGCGCAATACTCGAAGATCCAGGAAGGAATCGCTTTCATATATACCATAGCTTACTAGGCTTGAGAAAGAGAATTCTAGGCATTCTTGAGAAGAGTCAAGCACAATGGCTTATAAAGGAAGAAATAATGCTGATACAAAGGTTTTATTGGACACATCTATGTAGAGGTTAGAAGGTACACAACAAAGCATCATAAGGCCAAACATTGAAGCCAATAATTTTAAGATCAAGCTGCCCTTATTATAAATGATACAATCAGTTGTCCAATTCTACAGCATGCTGAATGAGGACTCGAATGACCACATAGAAAATTTTTTGGAGATTTTTTATACACTCAAATATACTGGTGTGTCAAATGATGCACTTCAATGGAGGTTATTCCCTTTCACTCTAAAGGACAAAGGCTAAATCATGGCTGAAATATCAACCGCCAGGTTCTTTCACCAATTGGGATGATTTGGCTAAAGCATTTTTGGCAAAATATTTTCCACCATTCAAGAAAGCGAAGGTGGTGAATGAGCTAACTTTATTTCAACAATTTGATAATGAGTCATTGAGTGAGGCATAGGAGAGTGTTGACCATTTGTATGATCAAACTCCTAATTTTGATCTTTGACAATCAATTTAAGTTGCTAATAATTTTATTTAAGTGTGTATAAGTTAGGACTCTATTGGAAATCAAAATGGAGCATAAATATCAAAGAAAAACATCTTTGGACATTAATCTCAAGTATGATCACAACCAGGATTTTTGGGATGGTTCGACCTCTGAGATTCAAGGAGGATTTTGACATCCTTAAAGCTTTATAATGAGAAAGTGTTCTTCTTGACATTTGAAGTAGACATCATAATCTTTCTATATTAAGCTTACTTTTTAAAATCTGAGTTCATTTGGGTCTTCGAATCTCTAGTCGAAGTCAGCACATGTAGCTTTCATTTCAGGATGCATAGCTCTTAGTATTTCATTAATATCTTGAGCTACAGATGTCCAATTGAGGTGATTTAAAATGATATGGAAATATAAGACAATTATATACAACTTTTATGAAGAAATTTTAGGCTAATTCAATCATATTGAAGATATACAGAGCTCCTCACGAGCAGGTCACAAGCTGTCTCCTGTTGATACACATTTTGAGTCATTTTGGACAGAGACGCTCATGAGCACTGTTCATATCATGAGCTGCTCGTGAGCAGACACCTGAAAGCTCAAAAACAGGCATTTTTTTTACTGAAATTCAAAGGCAACGGCTCTATTTTTGCTCCTCACGAGCCAGGACTTCCTCCTCACAATCGTGAGCACCCTTTGAGCTGCAAAAATTCCAAGATTATTCAAAAATCATTTATAGTCGTTGGAGATATGTTTGATACATCCAACAGCTATATTTTTGAGTGTTTATCTATATAAACACCTCTTAGAGCTGCATTGAAGGTTTAAGAAACTTGATTACTCATTCTTTCATCTTAAACATTCAATTAATCTCTCAAAATTCTCATTATTTCATTCTTATTTTTGTTAAACTCTTGTGAGATTTTAGTGAGTGTTAGAATAGATATTCTTGTTCTTCTATTTTTTGGGTTTAGAAAATGGGAAGTGAGATTCTATTATAAAGGAATTGGTTTAAGTGTTTAGCCATTAAAACACTTGGGATTTGGTTTAAGAGTGAGCCTTGAAACTCTTGTTTGTAAGGTTGAAAGAGTGAGCCTTGAAACTCTTGTTTGTAAGGTTGAAAGAGTGAGCCTTAAACTCTTGTGTGTACTCAATCTTATGAATAAGATTGTGGGTGATTGAAAATCCTAACTTGGGGATAAGTTAGGTAGAGACGTAGGATTGTTGAGAATCTGAACTCCTTAAATCTTTGTGTTCATCATTCTTCCTTCTCAACATTCTTTTAATTTATGGTTCAATTTGATTTAATTTAATTTTTCACTCAATTACCTTATTCACCCCCCCCCCCTCTAAGGCATTTTCAGAGAGGTTCACAGATTTACAAAGAAGCAGTCCACATGATGGACTACCCAAAGATGTGCTGAGTATAATATTATAATGGAGTCATAAATTCCACAAGAGACTCAACTGATGCCAAAGTGCGTGGGTTCCTAATAAGGAAGATAGTAAAATGAAGCTGCACAGTTGCTAGAAAAGGATGGCATATGACAACTGCTTATGGCCCTCTGAGTGTTCCAATCTACCAAAGTAGATGGGGAGGCTAGAACTTGACACAGTGACAACCCTTCAATCTCAAATAGCTGCACTTACAAAACAGCTTGGCAACCTTACTCACAAACCTAATTCAGCCCCTACACAGTTATCAAGTGGGTCTTGTAATTTATTGGGCTATTCTAATAATGATTTTGATGTTTGTGATGCAGGTATGATAGGAGATGGCTTTATGGAGTAGGTGAATTATGTTGGGAACCAATTTTAAGAAAGAAAAACCAACAACCTATACTCCATTACATACAATCTAAGGTGAGAAATCACCTAAATTTTTCATGGAGTAACAACAACAATATGGCTACACCAACCTTTTCTAGCAATAACAATTTGCTAAGACAACAAGCACCTCCATAATTTCAGTAAGCACATCAGGACAGGATGGCTTCTATGGAGAGTAAACTAGATAAAATTTTGGATGTCAACAAGCTTGCAAGTCAAAATGAGATCCAAAAGTGGATGGAGGCTAAGTTTAATGAAATTGTAAGGAACCATACCTCTTCAATTCATAACATCGAGGTTCGGTCAGGTCAACTTGCTCATGCCATAACTATAAGGAATAAAGAAAATTTTCCAAGTAACAATGAAACAAAACCAAGGGAGTAAGTATATCAGTTTAGTTTGTGTGTTAGATTCTAGAGTTGCTAACAAATCTTACTTGGTGAAGTCAACATATATAGTTTTTATTTTAGGATGCGCAACTCCCAATATTTCAGCAATATTTTAAGATAGAGAGGTCCAATTGAGATGATTCGAGATGTTTTGAAAATCTTACTTCTGTAGCTACAATTTTTATGAAGAAATTAGACTCCAATTCTATCTTTATCAGTGCAAAATTTGGGTTGTAATTCAAAGCTAAAACATGAACTACTTGAAAGGGCAGTGTGTTAAAGTGAAGATGGCAAGAACCATGCACGACTGTGCACCTAAAGGGCACAACCGTGTCTGATTTAAAAAATAAAGGAATGCAGAAAGAGCAACCAAGCATGGGTGCATTAAAATATGCAAGGTTGTGCAAGCATGCATGGCCGTGTGCCCTGAAACTGCTTTTAAAGGAAAGTTAATTTTTAGGGAAACTTGAGGGGAGCTATTTAAGAATAATTGTAGGTGATTTTTGAAAGAGAATTCCAGAGGAAAAAACCATTGAAAAACACAAAAGAAGAACCCTAAAAGATCAAACAAACCACAAAAAAAGTGAAGACTTGAAGAGTGAAGATTGAAGATTCAGAAGTCAAGATTAATCATAATTATTTTCTTCTTCTCTTTCTTATACTTTTTATTATGGGTTTTTCTTATGAACTTTTGGGGATTAATAACATAATGTTAGGCTAAATTTTTCTTTATTAGGTATTAAAAATCCAAACATGATCTAGACTTTCAATTTAATATACTCGTTAGTTGTTGCATATTGTGTTTATTATTCTTAATGCTTGTTATTGCTTGGCCACCAATAACATGATTTTAATTGGAATTATGCATTAGAGATGGTAATTCTAATAGATTTATAAACACAAGTTTAACTTAACTCAAAATTAGAGATAGATTGAGTTGATTAAATTCCCTTTTGAGGCTTCATTATTCACGATTTTGATGTTTAGGTATTTAGATTGCAATGATTGATAATTGTGAATTTAAATTAATTTGATGCTTGATAGAGATTGATTAATGTTTTAGAAAAACTCAGGATATTCATGACTAATTGAGTAGTAAATTTGGGTAGTTTAGTGATTGTGGGTGATTTAATTCCTAGCAATTTTCATAAATGTAATTTTTTTTTATTAATTTTGTGTTTTTGAAGTAAATTTCTTGAATTCACAATTTAGATTAATTTCACATACATTCATTTTTAGCCTTAGACAATAAAAGGTTGGTAAATAGGTGATTGGATCAAAATCTCTATGGGACGATATTTTTATACTACTTGTCGATACCGTGCACTTGCGGTTCACACACAAACACATATCGGCAACAAGGTGATCGGTAGTAGTCCTTTCTATTTCTATTTTATTTACTTTATTTTTTCATTACCTAAATACAAATTTTTGATCTGTTGTTTTTATTAAAATTGTTAAATCTTCTTTCATGGAGTTTTTGTCCTTGATGGTATATATATGGCCCTTAATGGAATTTTTATGGTTTTTCTCAATGGAGTTTGCATATCTCCTTATGAAATTTCTGTTGGTACTTTGTAATCTAACTTATTCAAAAATTAGATTGTTGATTTATGGCTAAGTAAAATCATTGAATGAAGTGTATAGATCACTGAGTTGTAAATCAAAAGAGTTCCGTTAATACGATAGAAAAATAGCAATAAAAAATTTCATATGAGTGAAGTTTTATATTAGTATTTCTTGATTGTATTATTATTTTCATTGTTCTTTTTTATCAAGATGACTCTTAATTTTAAAAAAAATCAAAAATTCATATTTTCTCAAAAAAAAAAATGATTAAAACATTAGAAAATTAGTTAAAAAATTATATATCATAAGCATATCTGCATATGTTGAAAAATGATAATGCTTTATTGATTATGTAAGTCTCGGTCAAAAAAAAAATTATGTAAGTCTACATAATTAGGGATAGGCAATTAGGCATGGGCACTTGACCTACTATTTTTTTTTTAACAACTTGACCTAGTATTTGACGGGTTTTAGACTTTGCAAAAAGTCCTCCCCCATACAATTCGTTCCCATCCCATATTATTAACATAGATATTTTCCGATTTCAAAAAAAAGAAAAAAACATAGATATTTTCCTTTAATAGACACACAACACGTGTTAGTAAGAGATAATATTAAGGTTTGCCAAAAAAAAAAAAGAGATAATATTAAGGCGATGATACACTTAACGGCCGTGTCATTTTAATAAATTATTTTTAAACAGATTTGCCCCCTGCTATAGAGGGGCAAAATTATTTTTGATTTGATTTTTCTGTACTTACAAAGCGGCCTGCCGTTAATCATTTTCCTATTAAATAATATCGGATTAATACATAAATAGATCCTTCAACTTATGATACGGGATTAAATAGGTTTAAATTAAACTTTTTCAATAAATAAGACCTAATATTTCTACTTTTAGTATCAAATAAGTCCAATTTTGACTCAAATTTTGCACGAGTAACCTAAATTCTATGAGAATAGAGTGGAAATTTATAATGAATATTTTATTAATATTTTTAAACTAAATTAAATTTCAAATATTCAAAAAATCTACATTAATCAACCAAACTCTTTGTTTTCTACTTCCCTCTCTTTCTCTGTCTCCACTTTCCCTTCATATTAAACAAAGGGTTTTGAAAAATCAAACTATTATAAATATTATTTTTTTTGAATATTAAATAAATCAGGATTAAAAAATTAATTTTTATTGAGAATTTAATTGTCACATTTATCACAATATCAAAATTGGGATTATTTGAAATTAAAAGTAGAAATATTAGTTCGTATTTATTGAAAAAGTTCAATTTATACTTATTTGATGCATGCCATAAATTGAAGGGCCTACGTGTGAATGAGTCGGTATCTCAAGAAAAAAAAAAAGTACAGAATTAAAGCACGTGTTTAATTTAATAATAAAAAGATTAGGTGAGTCTATCCATTCGGTAGCAGTGAGTACGACGTCTAAAATTTATCAAATAAGGATCTGCAGCTTTATAGACAACTCAGCTTGGTCCCTGAAGTGTAGTCATTGCTGCTGACTTGAGCTAGGAAAATATATTTTCCGGGGAAATTATTACATAAAACATGGCTAAGTAACATGTCCTAAGCAAGAATTTCAAAATTTTCTATAAAGTCTGCATCAGAATTCAGTCACCATCATTATCGAGAATCCAACCATGGAAGATTATCTGACCCAATACTTGCTCTTCTCCCTTCCGATCATCCTCCTCCTGTTTGCTCTCAAATTTTACCAATCAAGAACCTGCCACAGCCACAGCCACCTCCCTCCGGCACCACCTGCACTTCCGATCATCGGCCATCTCCATCTCCCAAAACCACCCATGCACCGCTTTCTCTTCGCTCTGGCTCAAACATACGGCCCAATCTTCTCCCTCCGATTCGGATACCGCCTCGTAGTGGTGGTAACATCTCCAACCATCGTGGAAGAATGCTTCACCAAGAACGACATTATCTTAGCCAACCGTGCGAAATCAATAGTGGGCAAATAC
>CATIWK010046298.1:0-10652 GCA_949634005.1 Mallotus japonicus | reverse complement strand
AAAAAAGAATAAATATAAGGAAAAGAAAAATAAAAAAATAAAAAAAAATAATGAAGGAACTAGTAGAATACGAATGGGGGTAAAGACAAAAAAAATTAGAAAAATGGATACTCTTAAAAATAAAATGGATACTCATGTAATTAATGAAAAAATGAGGTATTTTTTCATTAAACTGAAGCCAAAAAGTGATATATTTATATAAATTTCTCTTTTATTTACTTATTTATTAGGGTTAGATTCCTCACCCAACTTATAGTCCAAAACACCACCCACCACTTAGTTCAAGTGGTAAGGGTGGTGCCCATGACCCTTGAAGGTCATGAGTTCAAGTCCTAGGGACAGCATCCCTAAGCGTTTAAGCGATGAGTTACCCGTTTTGAGCTAGCTAGTTCCACCACGGGGTGGGTTCCGTTTAGAGGTTGAGGGTCTAGTTCTAGCCACGGGATCGGTTCTGTTTAGAGGTTGAGGATTCAGATCCCCCTCCACCTTACTTCCCTGACAAAAAAAAAAAAAAATACACTTATAGTCCAAAACTACCGACTCATTTTAATTTGGACAGGCCCAAAATTTTTATTTTTCGGCCCAAATATTGGATCGAAACCCTAAGCATATACAGGCAAGGCATCATAAAAGAAGAAAGGCTCACAACGGATACATATAGTGCTCCCACACATTTTGGACCCTTTCCCTATAAATTTACATTACATTGTCATACTAAATACTTGTAAGCTGCCCTTAAATATTATCATAAAGTGTTGCATGTTACAGCAATTATAAAAGAAAATACTAAATTTTATAATTTTCATAAAATTATATATATATATATATTAAATATTAAATATTTTTATTAAATATATTAAAATTATATATATATATAATATATATATATATATATATAATATTTAATATTTAATATATATATATATATATTAAAATTAGGATTAGAACATAGTAAACAATTTTCACAAGTAATCTTTACTGTTAATATTAATATATTGTTTATTATACAAAAATTAAAAATTAAAATGAACAAAAATACTAATATTTGATTTATTCTCTAATCAAATAACATTTTTACAAGGAAGAAAGTATTCATTCTTCAAAATAATTTTTAATTTTTCCGTTAAATTTTATATAAATATAAAAAAAATATGAACTTATTTGTATGCTATTTTCAAATTTTGAACTATAATAGTAAGATTAAACTGTTTATCGCGCAAAAAATATTATAAGGATTAGTTGTAATTCTTAAATAGAAATTTAACAATTAAAAAATATAAATTAAAGTTTTGCAACTAAATTATAACAAAGTACAAAATTTAGTGACCATCTATAGAGTCTACCCATAATTAATTGAATTCTGACTAATCCAGTTTAATTGAGTTAGAAGTATATAAACAATCAAAACTTTCCAATAACTGATCTCTCTAATTTAATTACACACGTCATTAAACATTATTTTTATAGCAACTAGTCTTCATCCTGGGCGATTGCGCAAGTTTTATTATTATCATAACAAAATTATATATTATATAATATATATTTGAAATCATTCACAAATTTATATGATTAAATATTTTAGGGTCTGTTTGGTTAAACTGTTGCTGATAGCTGGTAGCTGTTGTTATTAGCTGATAGTCGATAGCTGGTGACTGGTAGCTAATAGCTAATTAATATTAAGTGTTTGGTAAAATTATAAAAACAATTGCTAATAGTGTATTTAATTACATATATAAACATTATATATATATATATATATATATATATATATATGGTAAAAAAATTATTTAATTCTTATAATAAAAAATATTGTAGATGATTTTATTTATATAATTTTAGAAAAAGAATATATCTACTTTTACTTAAATAATATATTTTAAATAAAATACTAATATTATTGCTATAATTAATACTAGAAATAATCAATTGAAAAATTATTTATTAATATAATTTTTAATATTTTTATTTGTGTGGTTAATATTTTTAATAACCATAATATTAATATTTTTAATAATTATCAAAATAATAATAATTAGTTAAAGTTAAAAAGGTAAGGGTAAGATAGTAAATATAATTTAAAAAACAAGAGTTGTTGGTGAAAAACTCCAAATTGGAGCTTTTATGAACTGATATTGTTTGGGCTTGTAACAACTACCAGCTCCTTTTCAAAAACATTAACTAAACACCTTTTTTTAGCTGTTGGGAAGTGAACAGCTGCATCCCAACAGCTAACACAAACACCCTTGGTGAATATTTCTAATAACAGAACAGAAACTTGACACAATATTTTTGTCATCCACATACCATACATTTCCATCGACATAGTTACATGGAGATTCAAGGACCCATAACTTCCACTTTTTGGAAGCAGTAAATCAAATGGAGTGAGAGCCTATAAATATCGAGTTGTTTCTCTATGCCCATGGCTACATGCAACAGTCATAAGGAGTATATCGTATCCTGCTGTAAGCAGACTAACCAACTCAGGATTTTTTATCACCATCATTTCTGCAATTCCCGTGGATCCAATTACAGCAGCAAAAATCAGAGTAGAGTCTCCATTATTATCAAGTATCTTTAAGTCTGATGTTGCATAAACGTCACCAATTCCTCCACAATCTTCGTGTTCCCAGCCAAAGTCCAAATTACCTCTGTCTATAGCCTCGTGCATCTGTCGCAACTGAACCTTTGCAGGACCCTCCACTCCTGCAAAGTTCATCATATTAATTATTAGCACACTGTGTCCGTTAAGCCATTAATTATTGACCCTGTTACCTTGATTAATGGCTCCTGCTTGTGGCTGTGATTCTGCTTCACTCTATGGCTGTTCAGGTTCTTGTTGTGGCTGGAATTGGTCTTCTGATACCTTTAACTCATTCATTTTGGCCAAAGTGTCCCAACAAAGATTAGCTAAGGTTATGTCTCTAATTTGAGAAAGTACATCCGTAAAGCAGGAGTTTTGAATTACATGTAAAGCTCCAGCGTTCTTTTTTCTCTAAGCCTTAAATTCAGCTTCAGCCTCTTCTTGACTGGGAGGCTTAGTAGTTGATACAATCACGTCCCAATTATCATTAGCTAGCAAATAGTTCTTCATGTAAGCACTCCAGTTTGCATAGTTAAAATTTGACAAAAATTCAGGAACAATATTGTTCATCACGCTCTCTTAATCTGTCAGTCTTGGGAGTAACTTACAGTGAGTTGGCAGTGGCTTGCCTTGAGTAACATAGAAAACAATTTCCACAAGTAATCAATGCTTACCCAAATTTCTTTTCTTTATTCATCTTACCGAAAACTCTAATTTTAAGGAAATTTTTGAAAAATTAAATCCTTTTTTATTCATTTTTATGTCTTATAATATATATAAAAACTAAAAACGTGCTGATTTCTTAAGAATTCCACAATTAAATTGCTTTTTCACACAAAAGTCTAAATGAAATCTATTAAAGTCCGGTCCCTCTCTGTATTTAAAAAAAAATAATAATTACAATTTGATTACAAAATTTTAATTTTTAACTTAAAGTTCTATTTATATTTCACATATAGTCCATATAAAATTTTTTGGTTCATAAACAATTAAATATTATTATTTAAGTTTAAAATTTAAAAGTAATATATAAATAAGACTATATGTGTATGGTGTGGATAGGTGTAAGGCTTTCGTGGTATTCCATTTCTGGTCTTGGATCCCACATCGCTAACTTAGAATGTGTGTGTGTAGCGTATATACCATTCCGCGTTTAACAAAATTGTCATGGTTTTGTTAGATGGCGTGTGGTGTCACGGTGCTCTGTGTGTGTTTTAGGTTATTAAATTCTCAAAAAAAAAAAGACCATATATCATTCTTATCTTAAAGTAATAAATTATTTAAGCATATTAATATTATACAAATATTTTATTATTAATGTATTTTTTATTTATATAAAAAATTAAAATATTATATATAAAAATTAAAATAAATATTTTGATAGTTAATTATAATAAATTTATAAAATATTTTATTATTTTATTGTTTATTATACAAAAATTAAAAATAAACATAAACATATGTATTAATATTTGCATTATTCTCTAACCAAATAATATGTTTACATTTTTTTAGGAATAAAGTATTCATTGTTCAAAATAATTTTTAATTTTTCCATTAAATTTTTATAAATATGTATAAAAAAAAAGAACTTATTTGTATGCTATTTTCAAATTTTGAACTATAATGGTAAGATTAAGTTGTTTGTTGAGCAAAAAATATTATAAGGATTAGTTGTAATACTTAAATAGAAATTTAATAATTAAAAAGACATAAATTAAAGTTTTGCAACTAAATTGTAACCAAGTATAAACTTTAGTGACCATCTATAGAGTCTATCCATAATTAGTAGAATTTTAACTAATTCAATTTAATTGAGTCAGAAGTATATAAACAATAAAAATTTCCAATAACTGATCTCTACAATAGTGTTTTTTACTTAATTTAAATTATTTTAAAAATTATTACAATATTTTAAATTATTTAAATATAATTTTAAAATTAAAAAAATAATAAAAACGTTTAGAACCGAAGTCGAAACTCAGTTTGGAATTGGAACCGAAACCAGCTGGTTCTTAACAGGCCCTGAACCGGCCAAGGCCTGATTTCAGTTCGGTTCCATAAACCATGGAGCTAGAACTGGCGGTTCCGGAACCGTGGCCAGGCCTACATAGAGGAGATTGTTCTTTGTATAACGATCCTGTTTTGATGAATATTTAGTGTCTGCAAATTCCCTCAAAGGTTCAAAAGTTTATGTGGAGAGTTTGTTTAGGTTGCTTACCTACGAATGAGGCTCTTATTAGCAAATGAGTTTCGGTTGAGGTGGGTTTTCACTTTTGTCAGATGGAAATGGAATCTTATTATCACTTATTGGTCACCAATCCCTGTGCTCAGGAGGTTAAGTTAAAGTCTGCACTCTCAGTCTTCTGTCATTCTCATGATTCCATTAAAGACTGGATGAGGTGTCTTTTTTCTCATCTATCTATTGATAATAGGTGTAGCCCTTGAATTTCTCAAATTCCAAAAGGTATCGCATTCCCATACCCCTTCTCCTTATACTTTCACACTATAACTTTATAGATAGTCTCCAACAGATTAGTCGAAGCTTGATCAAATGCTATATCACTAAACACAAAATACCCTTTTAATCATTTGGTCCTCCTTCAACTTCCCATTTGAAAATCAGTGTTCATACCTCACTCCATAGTTCTCACAAACCTTGATTCATCCAAAAGGCTATCTCCTTTAACCAATTGAAGAGTAGGATTAGCATTATAAGTGATGATCTTACCTTTCCATGGCTTATCACTAAATTCATATACTAAAAGACCCAATGTAACAGACACCTCCATTGGGGTCCCAGATATACTACCAGACATTTAATAAATAGCCATACAATTAAGCTTGCCTTTTTGTAAAAGATCATTAACCATTCTTTTCCATTGCAGTTCAGCCACTTGTCCACCATCATCATTATATAAAGAACTAATTATTTTATGAGGTAGCAAAGCACCAGCATCAATCTTAGGCTTGCCAGATTTCACATCCTCTAGATACTTTGTAAAACGTCCAGTGTCATGTTTCAAGAAATTCCCTTTGTGAATCTTCATACCAACAGACGCCACCCTGTTATACGGAATCTCACCCCATTTATTGTATCTAATATAAACCTCTGGCAATTCAAGAATTTTATGCAATGGCACCAAAACTTCCTTCCTCAACCTATCACGAATCCTATAAGCATAATGTGCATCTTCGATTCCTTGGTATTCATGAATCTTTCTTGCAATACTTTCATATAACAGAGTTGACCGATCAAAAGAAGAGTTAAGAGAGGGGCACCATTTAGCAGCAATGCTTACTTTTTTTTTTATCTATCCAGCCTTTAAATTCTACATATCAGATTTTAAGCAGTCTACAAAGAAATATAAACTCGTCCGTACAAGAAACAAAAATTAGGGTCTTTACCATATCTTTCAAACACCTTCTTAGCCATATAAACCATCTTCTCTTTCCTTGACAAGCTCTCCTTCTCCTTCTTAATCTGATCCTTTTTAAAAGAATTATGAATCCTTATTTCTTTACTCGCACATGGCACCTTCACTCCTTTTCTTGATTTTGTATTCCTCTTTGCTTTAGCAAATGGACCTCCAAATGTTGAATGCCTCAGGTGAAACCCGTTTCCTCTCATTTTGCGCACATAACCTACTTTTCTCTGTATCCACTCCACTTTTTAATTCCTTCTAATGTTGTAACCCTCTAAAATCTTGTAAAAAATCTCGCGCAAGTCTTTGAAATTACCAAAATTTACACACACCCCTTAAGGGTGGTCAAAGGGTCTTGTTGCCAAGTAGAGTAGAGTCTCTAATTAATGGATTCATGCAGAGTATTAGGTACAACATGGAAAATGATATCAAGACAAGGGTTACCTGATGAGAGGAAAATGGCGGACGCATTTTCAGTGTAATCCATGGTAGGTGATGAAGAAAGGGTGGTTGTGTTGAAATTAGATACCATTACATCCATGGAGGGGTTGCTAATTAATGGTGAGGTTTCTGCATAATAGTTTTTGCATTGTTTGAGGAGGTTTGGGTTGTGGAGCTGTGGTGGTCCAAGGAGTAACGTCAGTGCCATTGCTATAGTTCAAACTCGATAAAGGATAAAAAACAAGGGTGGCTTTTTTTTGCTAAAAAAGAAGGGTGCTACATGTAGTAATGGAATGATGAATATGAATGTGACTGGACTATTATTGTTTATAAAGAAAAATATAGAATTGGCGGCCAAGTTTTTCTTGGAGGAAAAATAGTGACTGGACTGTTTTTTTTTATAAAGAAAAAAATAGACTTGGCGACCAAGTTTTTCTTGGAGAAAAAATAGCAACCGACTAATCTAACTATACTGGGTTGCCAAATGAAATTCGGCCCAATTGGAACTGAAATTAAATCCTTAAATCCTTGTTAAGGATTATTTATAGGGTTTTTTTATTTATAATATTATTACACAATAAATATGGATGGGATTTTTCAAAATTTTCAATTCGTTAGATTAGTTAAAAAAAATTTAATTAAAGACAATTCATTCATTATTTATTGAGAGTAGATCAAGCACATTTCAGTGCATATGCTTTTCTCTAATCCTAACTAGATTATACGGATCTATGGCTTCCCGACCCAGAAAGTGGTATGCTAACTTCGACTCCTTATACTGATCTAGAAAATGTAACAGTGGAAAATATCTTTGTGTCAGGGATGAAGAAATGGGATAAAGATGCTATTCAAGATCTGTTTAATGCTCAGGATAGAGAGTTGATATTTAGAATCCCTCTTAGTAATAGGGCTATTCAGATTCATGGTACTGCTTATTTCATCCAAATGGTTCATTCTCAATTCGTGGTTGTTATAAAAATCTTAGAGGTAGCCCTTACTAAGGGCCGGTTTCGGACCTCGTCAAAATCGGCCTAGAACTGGTCAAACCCGGCCTAGAACTGGTCAAACCTGGAACCGGGCCTGAACAGGCCTGGAACTGGAGGAAGGCTAGTTCAGGACCGGTTCAAAAAATATGAACCATGAACCTAAGGTTCCTGTTTTGAATCGGAAAAAAATATTATTATTATTATTATTACTACTACTACTACTACTACTATAAAATTATTATTATTATTATTATTATTTTTGAAAAGAAAAGTAAGTTCAAGCCCTTTAATTTTTTTATTATTTTCATTATTAATTTTAATTCATTTATTATTTAAAGTTTATTTACTTCAATTTTAAAATACATTAGTGTTTTTAACTTAATTTAAATTATTTTAAAAATTATTACAATATTTTAAATTATTTAAATATAATTATAAAATTACAAAATAATAAAAACATTTATAACCAAAATAGAAACCTGGTTCAAAATAGGAACTAAAACTGGTCGGTTTAGAACCAGCCCTGAACCGAGCAAGGCCTGGTTTCATAAACCATGGAACTGGAATGGGTGGTTCCGAAACCGTGGCCAGGCCTACTTAGTGGAGACTATTCTATGTATAATGATTCTGTTTGGATAAATATTTGGTTCTGCAAATTTCCTCAAAGGTTTGAAACTTTCTGTGGAGAGTTTGTTCATGTTGTTTACCTACGAATAAGGCTCTTATTGGCAAATGAGTTTCGGTTGAGGTGAGTTTTCACTTTTTTAGATGGAAATGAAATCTTGTTATCACTTGCTGGTCACCTGCCCCTTTGCTCAGGAGGTTTGGTTAAAGTCTGCACTCTCAGTCTTTTGTCATTCTCATAATTCAATTAAAAACTAGATAGGGTGTTTTTTTTTCTCATCTATCTGTTAATAATAGGTGCAGCCCTTGAATTTCTCAAATTCCAAAAGGTATTGCATTCCCACACCTATTTTCCGTATACTTCAGCACTATAAGTTTATAGTCAATCTCCCATGGATTGATCGAAGCTTGACCAAACTCCATATCACTAAACACAAATACCTTTTTAATCATTTGGTCCTCCTTCAACTTCCCATTAACAGCAACTTCCAAAATACGATCAAACATCTTATGAAAATCAGTGTTCATACCCACTCCATAGTTCTCACAAACCTTGTTTTATCCAAAAGGCTATCTACTTTAACCAATTGAAGAGTAAGATTAGCACTAAAAGTAATGATCTTACCTTTCTATGGCTCATCACTCAATTCATATACTAAAAGACCCAATGCAACAGACACCTCTATTAGGGTCCCAGACACACTACCAGACACATCGCAAATAGCCGTACAATTCTTCAGCTTGCCTTTTTGCAAAAGATAATCAACCATTCTTTTCCATTGCAGTTCAACCACTTGTCTACCATCATTATTATATCAAGAACTAATTATTTTATGAGGCAACAAAGCATCAGCTTTAATCTTGGACTTGCCAAATTTCACATCCTATAGATACTTTGTAAAACGTTCAGCATCATATTTTAAGAACTTTTGTTTATGAATATTCATAGCAACAGAGGCCACCCCGTTGTATGAAATCTCACCCCATTTATTGTACCCAATATAAACCTCTAGCAATTCAAGAACTTTATGTAATGGCCCCAAAACTTCCTTCCTTAACTTATCACGAATCCTATAAGCATAATGTGCCTCTTCGACTCCTTGGTATTCAAGGTACAATTCTTTAGAGAAGATCTTTCTTGCAATACTTTCATATAGGGGTGTGCACGGGTTGGGTCGGGTCGGATCGGAGCTACTAACCGCTAATCTGATCGGTTTATCAGAAGAAGAAATTACAACCGAACCGAATCGATTTGAGATACATAACCGATGGGTCGGGTAACCGACAATCATCGGGTGAATCGGTTCGGTAGTCCGGGTTGGGCCACTTGGATTGGGCCTCGATTTAGTGGGCTTGAACATACAATTAAACTCAAAATTATAATACTATATTTAGATTTTTTACTAGTAATGCCCAATTACTAATGGGCTGAGATGTACGTAAAAAGTTACATACAAAATATTGCGTTTCCACCACCCAAATTTAAGGGCTTGGATTTCAGTGTACTACAAAAATAATATGGGTTTCCAGCCTTTTACATACAAAATAATGTAAGATCTATACAAGTCTAGATCTACATTTACAAAATGAATTTGCAAGTGGGAATTGATATTGTGGATAACTGCTGCAAAAATAAAGCTTCCACACCAGCACATAGTCTGCT
Source organism: Mallotus japonicus (assembly GCA_949634005.1). Classification (NCBI taxonomy): domain Eukaryota; kingdom Viridiplantae; phylum Streptophyta; class Magnoliopsida; order Malpighiales; family Euphorbiaceae; genus Mallotus; species Mallotus japonicus. The sequence goes on along the minus strand of CATIWK010046298.1, from coordinate 929 downwards.
TCCACCACCACTTTGTGTTCTGAATTTAGTATGTACAAAAATTGTATTTGTGCAGTGTCAAATATTTGTATTACTTTGTGCAGCAACAAAAGAATTGAGAAGCAAGCACTGAAGCAAGTCTATCCTGCAAAACACAATGTCAATTAATCAAAATTAGTATTATTCATTCGAAAAAAGATTAAAATCAAATAAGCATAAATTTGAGACTCAGTGATGCGAGATCACTAATTTAGCAACCATACACCCCGATAGTTAATGAGCTATGATACATATGGAATGCAAATTAACACCCTCGATCATTTGAACCCGAACCCATACTCTCAACGAAAGTTCAAATTAGATTCAAATTCAGACATTGAAAACCTTCACCTCATGTTTAGTTAGTTCAAACAACCAAAGCTATAAGAAAACTTTGACCCCATGAATCAATAACAAACAAGCAACAAAGGTTATAAAGTAGACGCCACAATCTATAGCCTGAAATATAGATTGATAAGTCAAAAGACGTTCGCCACAAACACAAAGGTTTGATAAGAACACATGGTTAACAAGCAACCAAAAAAAAACACTCTATTTTGAGTTATTCATCCATGGCTTCCAGCTCTTCCTTTACAAAGAATTAACTTGGTTTATATAAGAACCAAAGCTGAGCTCATACTACTATCCTACAATCTATTACATAAGATTACACACACCATATAACATTAATACCCACTAACATATTAAGACTATTGTAACTTATCACACCCCATTATTCTATGGTTATACCCATTACATAGTAGTTACATCCACTTTCCACTTTAATGCATTAAATACATTAACACCCATTAATTGTAATAATTACCCACTAACAACTCTATATTGTTGTAAATGAGTAACCTCAATATTTATTACACCCATCTTATTAAAATGTTTTGTAGGTTGTAAAA
>CATIWK010046262.1:0-37652 GCA_949634005.1 Mallotus japonicus | reverse complement strand
TAATAAAAATATATAATTAGTTACTGAAAATTTTTTATCATTTTTATAATTTTATCTGAATCGAACTAAATTAATTAAAATTTAATTAACTCGTTAAAAAAGAGTTATAAATTTTCAATAATCTTATAGCTTTATCATGATTTTTTTTTTAATTTTATGAACAAAATGCACAATTTAGAAAGAAAATTGATTAGTATGGATAAGATTTTAACTGCAAATTAAATGCTACCCTAGCACTTGGGGCATTTAAAAAAAAAAAAGCTGTCAGTCCAACAATGGACCCAAGCCCATGAAACTAACAATGGTGAGCGACTGGACTGCAAGCGATGGAGCTATGCAGTGCTTATTGGCACTGTAAATCCTCCTTAAACCCTTTTACAGCAACTGTGTCACAAAACCCTTCTCTTTTTTTGTGATCTGATCATCGCCATTTTTTTGCAAGATTGTATGATCAATCAAGAATGGCTCTTTTAAGAAGATTACAAACGATTCGTACACTTTCTCGAACTGTAGAGTTACGAAATTCTTCATATCTGTAAGTGTTGGTTTTCATTTCTTGTTGCTCTGTTTTGTCTCAGATAGGATGCAGGAAATTGGCTTGCAAGTTTCAAAATTTTTAGCTGGGAGAAAAAACCCACTTGGCTTTTTGGCTATTTATTATGTGAGAGTGCAGTTTCTTGATTGAAACTAGTTTGGCTGGTGAGAAATTTCCCAGGAAAAAAGAACAGCCAAACCTTCAAGTCTGAATTTAATGTTTTTTTTTTTTTCGCCAAGAAAAGAATTCCTCTTTTGCTATTTGGGGTATTTTTGTTCCTTGCATTTGCTAATGTTTCATTGGTCCAAAAACTGGATCTTTTTTCATTTATTATTGGGAATTTGTAACTGATTTTTTTTTTTAATTGGAAGTTTTATGAGAATGTTACTTTTGTTTCTTCAGGCTTGGGAGCTCACGAAGCTATAGTGATTTTTCAAATGGTAAAGGTTCTATCTTTGTTTATTATTTTCTACCACTAGCTAACTTTTAGTGGAGAATTTTGTCATTAATGTAGTTTTCTTTGTGACTAGGTCCTGAACTTAACTCGTGGAGAATTTCTTTTTACCCATATAAGGGCCATAATGCTCTTCCTTGGACTCATCGAAGTGCAATGACTCTTCGTTCTTCAATGGTAAGTTTTCTGGAGTATAAAAATTTTGGATCCATTGGCTGTAAATTTCAGCTTAGTTATCTAAGTTTGAAATATATAAAGTAATTTAAGATTGTGTGCTACCCTTTCTAAGTAACTGTTTGAGTTAGTTATTATGGTATCCTGTTCTTATTCATCAAATGCAGCTTTTTTTTTTTTTTTTTCTTTTTCCAGGCCATGGAGTTGCCAAGTTTTGCAAATGACAAAAGGTCAGTAACAACTCAGGCAAGAGCTCCACCACAGGCACGACAAATGGTGTGATATCTATTCCTTTTAGGTGGTTGTTCTTTATTTTCAATATGCTGCTGGAACGTGATTGTTTTCTGTTTATTTGACTGTCCATATGCATGGAATTTAATGTTTGCTAGTCAATTGAGTCAAATGGAGATAAAACATGGAAATGCATTTAAAAGATTATGGGTGAGGATTTGTCTAGACTCTAATAACTTGTACGCATTATGTACGATTTCGTTAGAACAGGTATCATTTTGATATCTTAAGAGAAAGACCTTTGTATTTAACCTGGTTTATTTTACACATATTTGTTACAAAGGTTACTGAAATACAATTGTCATTCTTGACATAGCTACTTATTGGGTCCCAAGGTTTATTGGCTAAGTTGTAAATTTCTGCGATGAACTTCTAGGACTTTCACATAGTTTTGTAGTTACGCAACTTTATTTTAAAGATGAATCGACACTCATATTCATTACCTTATGGTTTGTTATATTTGCAACAACCAACAATATCGTTACTTCAGCAAGAAAATTGGAAAAAAAAAAGTGATAGAAATGCCACATGACCATAAATAATATGTGTTATCATAACACAAACTCACATTTTGAACATTTTTAATGCTGCAAATGGGTCCAGAAAGTATAGTATGCTATATGTTTGATTTGTTTGGTTGGTGTATTGCCTCTTTTTGGATCTAATAGAAAGACTATCATTATTTATTTCTGCTGGATCTCGCAAATCAGTATAAGAATTAGGAATTTGTGCAACTATCTGATTATTCTACTCTTAACTAAATGTATTGGTGCACTTATTACGACTTTATTTGTTTTCATTATATAGATTCAAATAGTTTGGCCTCATGGGTAATTCTTTCTGCAGGGGGCTCTTAAAGTGTCGATTTCCAGTCCAGGATTCATCTATGAACCTTATGCTCCCCGTGAACCAATCCCATTTTGGCGAAGGTTAGCTAAATGCTAAAAGAATCTTATTTCTTCCATGGGATTTTAGCTTCACCATGCAACGGTTCATGCTAGAACTCAATCCGGGTGACAATTCTAGATGGTTACACTGAGTTGCATTATTAGTAGTTTACTTCTAAACTGGATGATGTCAATATATTATTTCAAAGTGTAGATTTGGCAAAAATATCCAGCAGCTTAATGTGTAGATGTAATGTTTTAATAGATAAAGGAACATAGTATCATGTTTAGTTTGTGCTTCCAGTGTTCATCTTAGCATTTTAATCAATAGCATTCTCAATGATGTCCATTAGGATGTTAGTGCATAATGGTGATAAATTTCTGCTCGTTTGTGAATTCTTTGACAGGAAACTGATCCATATATTTTATATTTTGTAAGATAAGGACTTCCAGCTTTTAGCAAACCTTTTTGAATTGACTTGCATTTCTTATGCAAGATCATGTTGGCCCATGAGGCAGTTTGACTACAGTTATAAATGAGTCAAAATTTACCATGCACCATATATGCAGATATGCTTGTGACACTATTGTCCAACTTAAAGGCAAATGGCCTCATATGTAGTTTTATGAGCATGTATCATGTGCTTTTAGCCATCAACATGGATTTCTTATGTTCTTTGTATCAGGTGGTTCACAAAGAGTGGCTGGAGAAGAACAAAAGAAGATATCATTCTGGAGGTAAATCATTTTCTTGTTTATTTAGTAGTTTTCATCTCATGAATCAACTTTGAATTTGGATCTATTCAGACTAGGTATGATTTTTCCAAGCATGCTGTAGTTGGCATTTTGTTGAGGAAAGTAATAGCACATGGTATTGTGAACTCCTCTTTCCCATCTACACTTCTCATGGATATGAAATTTTGATCTCATTCCTATCATTTTGACACATGCTGCCGTGCCATGATGATACTGTTTACAAATGTTTCATATTCTCTAAGATGTCATATTTAGTGAATATTCTTTTGTCACCAATATCACAGTTTTCCATTCACATTTTGCAGCTCAAAAGTGCCTATGCTATATCTAAGTTAAGAAAATCTGGATACTCAAAGAATCAGTTCTACAAAGAGGCCATTGAGTTGTACAAGGAGGTAATTTTATGTTTTCTGCTCAAGTTTTAAATATGCACATTACTTTTTTAGTGTTCACCTGAGTCCAAAATTACATGCTTTTTGTCCTATGTGCTCCTTGCCCTGCTCCGTTCTGCCTTTTCCAGATAAGCACTATGATGGCAAATGGAGACAAAAATTCACTGAGGAAAGCAGTTACAGAGAAAATGTATTCTGTATGTTCTTGTTGCCATTACCTGCTGTCTTTGGTGCCATGTTTCTTAAATTGAATTCATATACTCCTTCATTTGTCCTTCTTTTTGGTCTTCTGCTCTAGAATCATGTTTTGTTAAAAAATAAATTATGTCCTGAGTGATTGTTATTAGTTATCTTGTTGACAGGAACTAAAAAATGAAATCAAACAAAGAGAGTCTATGTGGAGTAAGGTTTACTGGGAATTCATTGAACCGGTGGTTAAGATACAAACCCTGCGCGCTCGACTGGCAAGTATTCATGTTTTATTTTTTATAAATTTTGAAGTGTGCCTTATAAGTATTGCATAGTTGAATTTTCAAAAAAATAACTGATGCAAATTTTGGAATATTACTCTATCTAGAAAAAGGCTGAAATATGTAGGCATGGATTTCCTTCAATTTCAAAGAGAAACTTCACCCATTCCTTAATGCTAAATCACATAGCTTGTATATCTTTCTGTATATGATGCCAGATTGGTGTTGATCGAAATGATCTCAGCAAAGTTTTCATACAGTTAACCCTCGAGTTACTGACGAAGCAGGTAAAGTGACCTTGTTGTTTTTGTTTTTTACTGGTTTTCCTGTTGTATTCTGCTATATACATATTTCTTCTGGCCAAGTGTATGCCTTTGTTTTCAGTGTTAACACAGTTCAACCTTGGCCTGGCTTAGCTGCCCTATATATCAACCAGTGCATTGTTGTCAAAATCGCAACTTAACTTGTATGATTTTATGAATTTACAAGTTAAAATGTGTGTATAAAAGGTAAAATCATGTAAAATCACATTAAAATCAAGATCCTACTATGATTGTACAATTTTACTCAATCCTTGTTGTATTTTTGTACATACAACTCTTACTAGATGTAAATCGATATATTTTAAAAGACTTTTAAATGGATTGTAAAATTATAGAATTTTATGATTTGATTTCATGATCCAAATCTCATTCTAGAGTAAAGAAAGCATTTTTAACAACCTTGAACCGATGTCATCCTTGAGAGGCTTTTTCCTGTGATAGTGCAACCTGTATTTGCTCAGGAAGGCAATTTTAGGTTAACATCCATCCTTATAAGTCCCTTTAAGGTGAAACTATCTTGGCTGGTAAAGTTAGCTTTAGATTGTGGCAATAGGGTTACTGACTGCATTGTTGAAGATGGAGAGCAAGTGGTCACTGGCTTTACTAATTTACCTATTTACTTTGTAAACTTTCTATGCAAACATTATGTTGTAATAGCAATGCTGTTTAAACTCTAAGAGCATCTCCAATAGGCTCTTTATTTAAGTAAAATTCTTTATTTTAAAGAGTGAAACCAAAAAAATGCTCTCCAATACACTCTCTATATTTTTATTTTAGAGTAGAGAGTTGGTTTGACTCTCTACATGTAGAGAGTCAAACCTTACTCTCCACTCTAAAATATTTCAATTCCCTATGCAGAATATTAATTGATGTTTATATATTTATTGAAAATAATTTTCTCTTTCATGAAATAGAAGAAAAAAATTATATAAATAAAGAGAAATCTTGTAAAAAATAAAGAAGAAAAAAAATTAAGTATTAATGTTTATTGGATAAAGAAAAATGAAGATTAAAAATATCAAGAGTCTATTGGAGTTGTACAAATTTCTTCACTCTTTATATTTAAAAATTCCTTGAGATGCTCTTTATTAAGCAAAAGATGCTCTTTAAAATAAAGAGTACTATTGGAGATGCTCTAAGATCCTATGATGTATATTGTACGAGTTAAATTACTAGTTTCACAAAAGATATTTGCAGAACAATAGAAAAAAAAGCTTGACTCGTGTAGTTGTTTGTTTTGCTTATGAATTATATGTATTGACCTCTAATTTGATATGCATTTCTTATTCCTTGCAGAAGTTTGAAGCCTGTGACTCTAAAGGCACTATTGTTGCTGGAGACAAAACAAAAGAGGTGAGAATAATTGTGTTAGTTTTGGTACCTAATTCTGTAATCCTGTACTTGTATTTTCTTATGGATTGCAATTGATACTGGCATTGATTGGCAGCTTGCTTATCCATCTTACTTAAACCCTAAAACAACTAGACTCCTGTTTCTCCGCAAGCTGCATCACATACCCCCAAATCCCCATTCTATCCTGTCCCTCACTACTCGTTGTTTTACCACCCAAAACTGTAAACTTAATTCATTTCCTGATAAACCTACCGCTGCCTACTATGATGATCTCGTCAATGCCGCTGGCCATGAACGAGACTTCAACACAGTTCACTACCTCCTCAACAAGCGTGTGAGGGACCACTGCTACAACACCAATAACACATTCAAATTCATCTCCAACACTGATAGCTCTCTCTCTGTACTGGATGATCTCATTAAAACCCTGGCCCGCCTTGACAATGGGTCTCCTCGCACGAGTGCATACAACACTCTTATTGCACGTCTCTGCAAGATAGGCCAAATTGAGAAATCACTTCACATTGCGGATATCATGGCACATCGGCAGTATGGCTTAAACAACTGTAGCTTTCACCCTATACTTAGTTCTATCACACATAAGAAGAATATGAAGCACGCCTGGAAAGTGATTGAGATGATGAGGGCAGTGGGAGTTTCGCCTGACCTAACAGCATTCAATTATTTGTTAACAGCATACTGTTATGATGGAAATTTAATAGATGCTAGTAAGGTGATGAAGATGATTGAAGAGGAGGGCTTAGGTGCTGATGCACGCACATATGATGCACTGGTGTTGGGTGCATGTAGGACAGGAAAAGTGGAGGCAGCTTTGATTGTGTTGAGGAGAATGGAGGATGATGGAGTGCCAGTGTTGTATTCTACACACATTCATGTTATCAATGCATTATTGAAGCTGGGTTACTATGTGCAGGCCACCAAGTTTGTGATGATTTATGCAGGAAGAGATACAGCATTAGATACAGAGAGTTTTGGGATATTGGCTAGTAAGTTGATAAAGTTGGAGAGGTTCAAGGAGGCTAAGATAGTTTTAGAGGAAATGGAGGAAGGGGGTCTGGTAATGGGTAATAAATTGAGGGATTACTACAACGTGCATATTAGGAATGTCAAATAGTTTGCTATTGTTCATAGAGGATCAGCATTTTCTTGAGTTGACTCGGAGGTGGTTTTTTTGGACATAAGAGGCATGCTCTATGTATGAGTGATGTAGCATAACTTTTGTGCTAGTATTCTTCTTTTTTTACCCCCTCTGGAAGGAGATTAGTGCTAGTTGTTGTGGGTGTAGAAAAGTTAGCCGAATCTGGAAGAAAAGGTTTACATTTTAAGACATGCTTCTCTCTCTAGGAAATTAATTATATGTCAAAACCAACAGGGTCAGATTGTAGGATATGTTTTCAGACCCTAGAAGCTACATTTTATCACATATTAGAATGAAGATGTTAAAAGAGAGAGAATATCTCAATTCTCTCCCAAAAGCAGATACTGATGTGAATTTTGTTATTTGTTTGTATTCCTTTGGTTTAAAGAAAGCAAGATGCTCAACAAAATATTAAAATTAGTTTCCTGGAATTTAAATAAGCTTTGTTATGATATAAAAGGTAGTTCTCTGTTTGATGCTCGTATTTTTCTCAAAATTCAGTATTTTGATTTAGTATTGGACAAAGTTTTCCCTTGAGATCTATCCAAAGTCCTCCAACTGTTTGTTGCCTATGATATTTTCAGGTACTTGTCCGTGATATCTGGGTATTTGAGAAATCCCTTTTTCATCCTGGAGCTTATTGGCGTCTTTGTGGGCGGATTTCAGTTTAAGCCAGGTATTTAATATCTACAATCAAAGGCCGTGTTCTGCCATGCTGAAGATTAATAACTGTTCTTACCCAATTTTGCAAGTTGAAGACAGTTGTAGCATATTTGGTTATCCATAGATAGTTCTTTGCTCTGAGTTTCTTGTGTAGTCAAATTTCAGATTAATAAAGTTTACATTGAGCTTAGTGTTGATTTTACACAGAAGACTAGTCTCCTGTTTGTATCACGCCCACATTGAGCACAAAATATTGAATGTTCATGGATTAAAGAAGCAAACGCAGAAAATATTCAGTCGCGCTCAATCATCATTCTCATTCTGTTGATGTAAAATTTATAATTGTTGATAAAGTAATAAGTTGATACTGGATTGATTTCTTTTGCCACATTTTCACTCATTGTTATGTGCACTCAACCTACAGACTTCAGGCTCCCTTTGCTTTAGGCAGAAATATTGACAACGACATTTCTTTCATGTTTATGTCAATATATTCCTCAAGAAAACAAAGGAATCATCTTCCTCTACATGCAAGAAAAGTACCCACATAAAAACCCTGGCCAAATATAAAAATTTACCATATCTATTCGATCCATAATAATTTTCCGGCTTCAGGAAGATTATGAAATGGATCAAAGGGAGAAACAGCTTCAAACTCCTGGCATTTGCAACAGGTTCCACGACTTCATCAAGAAATTACTATTGACATATGCCTATAAGAGTGTTATCCTAGGGGATCCTTGGTATCGAAATTCAGCCAAAATACATAACGATACCAAGGCTGCCGCCCGGGAGAGTGATCAGGTGGCGCATCCAGTATCTCAAGAAGAAAAACCACGTCAAGTTTTAGACGATCAAGCTTACAATATGAACGATTCTGCCCTACTTAGCTCTTCTAACAATGGCTTCAAGCAGGACAGGGAGGAGCTCAGTACAGTTCAAGACAGTAATGCTAACAACAACGGACCTGGAAAGATACCAGAAGAGGAAGCACCATTGACTTCACTTGAAGCAAAGCCTCCAAAAAAAAGTGTCAGCATAAATGACACGGTAGAGGAGATAATTGATACAAGAAACAAGAAAACAAAAAGGAAGAAATCAAAAGAAAATTTGACTTTACTTGAGCAAGAAGAAGATGAGCATAAACTTAAACCTTTGAAATCAATTCTCAAGGTTGGCTCATTTTCTGGTGAAAAATCAAATTCTTTCGTGATTCCGACTAATGATGGATGATGAATTGGGTTGGATCAGTTTGTAGCATTGGATGACTTGTGTTTTTCTTGTCTTAGCAACTGATCTGTCCTTTAATGCAAAATAAAAAAAAATGTCATTCATTATCTTATCATTTGTTTGCCAAAAAAAAAAAAAAGAAACAAATATATGTTGTTTAAAATCCATATTATGTTTGAGTCCCTGATATTTTACTGCCAATTTCTAATAAAATTGGGATAATTATAAATATAGATATTTTTTTGAACTTGGTACGGAATTTAATAGCATTTGGAACAAAAAGAAAGGTCAACGATTAGATTTTTAACTTATAAATTATTTTTTTTAAGCAAAACTTATAAATGTTTTAAAAGGTGTGGTCTATGTTTCTTTGGTTTTTACAAAGTAAATCTCGCTTTGATAATAACCACCAATGGATTATTTCATACACTATCATTCAATGGTAATAATAGTAAAATAAAAATAAAGTACATAAAAAAAAAATAACTTTAGAATTTTCTGTTTTAAAAGCTACAAAATATAAATATTTAAGGTAAAATAATGGTAAAATTAGCAATATTTTTAGACATTTAATAATTAATTAATTAATTAATTATAATTATAATTAACATTAAAAAATTATCTTGAAAAAAACAAAGCCACACAAAAATTCTCCTAAAATGAACCAAGAACCAAAACCTTGGCAGATACAATGACTTAACTAAATGAAATAAAGCACAAAATAAAGCAAAAGTAGCAATAAAATATAATTAATCAAACGCTAAAACAGCCTACCAAGAATGAAGATTGCATCGTTCGAAAAAAAAAAGAATAAAGATTGCAACTTTCTTCAATAAACAAATCCAAAACTTAAAATCAAAGTGAAAATAAAAATGCCAATTCAAATCATAATTTTCCTTTGTATACTCTGCCAGTTGAAAATCCTCCTTTTTAAGGGCCACAAAGGAAAAGGATGGGCATTGCCTCTTCTTCCTCTTTCTCCACTGCTACCATTAACATCACTGCTCGTTGCTATCTTTTCTCTCGCGAATCAAAATCAGACCCAAAAGACTTGACTTTGATTGCAACCAGTGATGCCCACTTCCTAAAACCCAACAAGAGTTTTTCATTTCAGCATCACTACTCACCCAACTCTCCTTCATTGCTAAAGGTTGTGCCTTTGAGGTGTGACAGAGTAAGGTTGATGATGGAGACGACCCAAGAAGGAAGTTCTGCAAAACCCATTATTGATTTTGATGTAATTGATGAAAAATTGGTCCAAAAGATGGTTTACGATGCTCTTGTTTGGTCCTCTCTCCATGGCCTCGTTGTTGGTGACAAAAAAGTTGAGGTCCGACCATAAAAAAAGTTCCTTTTTTTTTTTGGGATTCTCCTTGTTTTTTCTGTTTTTTTTTTTTTGAGGAATGAGATTCTCTATTTCAGAAATCCTACTTTATTGAGAATGTTATTGTTGCATGACTGAATTGATTGCTTGATTGATATTTTTCCACGAAATACTTATCTATAGATAGAATCTGCTCCTATATTATGATGTAAGAAAATAAAATAATTATCATGGTATATATAGTGTAAGAGAGGTAATAGAAATAATGGGGTTGCTTGCATTGTAGAATTCAGGACGAGTACCGAGTGTGGGCATGGTACATGCTCCATTTTCTTTGCTGCCTGTAGCATTCCCAGAAAGTCACTGGAAGCAAGCCTGTGAGATTGCACCCATTTTCAATGAACTTATTGATCGTGTGAGTCTGGACGGAAAGTTTCTGCAGGACTCATTATCAAGGTACTCTTCACCATGAATTCCAAGATAATTTAGTACCATGTTAAGAGCTGGAACTGCTGTTCAAATAAGCAAATAATTTTATTATTTTTTGTGTTCAAGTGTGAGATAGCTTTGTTGGAAAAGTCATTAGTGAAAACTACAAAAAACATCCTTGGAAGCATTAGCATATTCGTTTCGAAATAACCTTTGCCTGTATAGTTCTGCCAAATTGGAGCGCTAATGATTTTTACAATATGTTTTGTTGGTTCCTTTGCTTTGTCCTGCTTCATCTGGAATTTTGCTATGATTTTGCCTATTTGTGAATTAATGTCTCTTCTTTTAATTTTGATCCTGCAGAACAAAGAAAGTAGATCTTTTTACTTCACGACTACTAGATATTCATGCCAAGATGCTAGAGATGAACAAGAAGGAGGTAATTGTGTCTTAGTTGGATGTTTTGGACCCCTTTTGTGTTTCATATGGTATTTGGTTATTTTTGTTTTCTTGTGAAGGCAGGCAAACTAGGTGATTCAGTTGATCTTTGTTTGTTGCATGCGGATGCAGGATATACGCTTGGGTTTACATCGCTCTGATTACATGCTTGATGAACAAACTAAGTTGCTTCTGCAAATAGAGCTAAACACAATTTCGTCTTCATTTCCTGGCCTCAGTTGTCTTGTTAGCAATCTTCACAGGTTGAGAAACTTGGGTCAACTTTGTAATTTCGTGTTTTCTTCTTAGTTGGTCTCTTTTCACCCAAATTTCCATTGTCTCTGCCACCCCATCAAGTGCCATCAGCCTGCAATTATTATTGTCCTATGGGAAATGATAAATCTAAAACTAAAGTGTGATATGTTGGAAACACAATTTAAAAATTGAAAAAGAAAAAGAAGAAAAGAAGTCTCATTCTTTTACCCATTCTTTTACCCTATTTTCTATTATAGTCTGAACTTTGGAGTTTACTAATGACAAGGTATATTTTCTTCTTTGTTGCAACTGTTTAGGTAAAATTTGCATGCTTAATCAGATATGTATATGGTTCTTATACAAGGATATGTCAGCATTAGATAATTTTACTGTTTTTAGGTTTCCAAACTTGTAAGAATGTGTTTAATTTCTCGATTTTTATGAGTTATACTTGCATGTAATCATTAAATGTAGGTGGCATGATCATAACTGAAACAGATAAGCATAGGCTATAACAGGCTACTTCTATGGTTTTTTATCTAATTGTAAGTTGGGAAAAGTCTGCCTTTTTCGTCTCCCAGAATACATGCATTCTGTTGCAATGATTACAAAGCATGAGCATCAAAGCGATTACACCATGGTCTTCATTTCTGCAGGAGCTTGCTTAAGCATTATGGAGAACATCTTGGATTAGATCCCCACAGAGTACCAGGCAACAATGCTGTCAACAAGTTTGCAGAAGCTCTGGCTAAAGCTTGGATTGAGTATAATAGCCCAAGGTTAGGTCTGAGTTAGAGCTCCTTCATTTCTTTTCTGCTGTGCCCTCACTGGTCACATTGATTGATGATTCTTTATATACCTGCACAGTGCTGCAGTAATGGTTGTTGCTCAACCTGAGGAGCGTAACATGTATGACCAACACTGGCTTTCTGTTACACTGAAAGAACAATATCCTTTCATGCTTAATATAGTTATCATTATTGTTTCTGATAAGTCATTATGGATAGGGTCACAAGGACAGTATTTTCATGCGATGATGAAGTTTTTACAATTCCTCAGTTAATTGCATGTTCAAACAATAATTCTTTTGGAAACCATTTTCTGCATTTATTCTTGTCAAAAGCTTTTCCAACAGTGGGTTCCTTCCTTAGCTTTATAACACATATAACATTACAGCTATTCGTAAAACATTGGCAGAAATTGATGAAGAAGGAGAACTTTTACCAGACGGAACCCTACTTGTGTATGTGATTTCCTGCCTTAGAAATTTAGTACTTACTCTCTAGATGTGTGGTTTTAACTTTTTATTTTGACTTTGGTTATGAAATATGCACACTTGCAGAGGTGGCCAAGCAATTGCAGTGGTTTATTTTAGAGCTGGATATACACCAACTGATTATCCTTCAGAAGCAGTAAGAATATTTGACTAAATCCTTGAATTGCAGCCTACATCATCTGAGATTTTTCCAGTTATACTGGTTATTTACTGTTCATGTTGAAGATCCTGTTTTCTCTGTGCTTATGATGCTTCTTTGATCTGTATTCATGGTATTCTACTGCTTTTTATTTTTTTTTTTGTAGGAATGGAGAGCTAGGCTATTAATGGAGCAGTCACTAGCAATCAAATGCCCATCTATATCTTATCATTTAACAGGAACCAAGAAGATTCAACAAGAACTTGCAAAACCTGATGTGCTTGAAAGGTAGTAAATTCTTCATTATAAGCACTCCTTGCTGATTCCTCATTACTGTGGCTTTGGTACTTGTCTTTTGAAGTGACCTATTTAAAGGACTTAAATGTCTAATAGGAGCAGTTACTTGCAGATTTCTTGAGAACAAGGATGATATTGCCAAGCTGCATAAGTGCTTTGCTGGACTTTGGAGTTTGGATGATGCAGATATTGTTAACAAAGCTATTGATAGACCAGAGTTATTTGTAATGAAGCCCCAGAGAGAAGGAGGAGGTCTTTTATTTCTAGACTTGACCTTTTCTGCTATTGTTGTTGCCTTGGTGTCTACTAACAAGGAATTATCATGCATTTTCAGGGAACAATTTCTATGGTGATGATGTGAGGAAAAACCTTTTAAGATTACAGAAGGAAGGGACTGAAGAAAATGCAGCTTACATACTCATGCAACGGATACTTCCATCCATTTCCCCCACAATTTTGGTGCGCGAAGGCATTTATCATAAAGATCATGCAGTATCAGAACTTGGAGTGTATGGTGCTTACTTGAGGTACATAACCTGTGCATCAAAAAATGTTAATTTAAGTATTGGTATGATGAACAGTTACCAAGGGGTTGAAACAAATAAACTAAGCAGAATCATTTGAATGTGTATCCACCTAAAAATTTGTCCCTGACAGTTGACTTTCTTGGATTGCGATGAACAGAAACAAGGACAAAGTTATTATAAATGATCAAAGTGGATACTTGATGCGAACAAAGGTATCATCATCAGATGAAGGTGGAGTTGTAGCTGGATTTGCGGTCCTAGATAGTATATACTTGAGATGATGAAGCAACTAAAGTGGTTTTTCAAGCTCATACAGTTCACAATTGGCTTATCCGTACATGAAGTCATTCAGCACCTGAACTGATGGGGTTTGGACACTTATTTAACAAAAGATTTTTGTTGAAAGGAAATATTGAAATGGAGGATTATTCCATGGGAATGCAATTGTTAATTGTTATGCCTTGCAAGAATTGTTTGCTCCATATGACACTGTGTATTGTCAAATTAGTTTGAAATAATTTCCTCCATCGATTACTTTTCATTGTAATAAATTTCAAGTTGACATTCATAATGAAATTTGGAATAAAAAACAAGATCGAGTGAGCAGTGGAAGTACGAAGTTAAGAGAGGCCAACTGTGCCTATATATATGATTAAACAGCAGAATTCTGACAAAGTGGTATCTACTGGCAACAGATTCCCCTAGATGCAGATGTCGAATTGTAAATATCTGGATACAGATATCAAAGTGTAAGCTTTCCAACGTGCTGGATTGGGCATTGCAGGACCTGAATGATTCCCCAAGTAAAAGCTAAAAGAAAGCATCATGTATTCATCCAAAAATGAATCTTTTGTAACCAGAGATGGCAGAAATACAAAAACCATTTCTTTGGTTTAAGTATTCACAGGACGTTAAAAGCACCAGTTGTTGTACAAGCTATTTTATGATTGAAAACCTATATCACAAGCAATTACGCTAATGTCCATATTTATGAATACACTCTTCTGTTATCTTCCCATCCAAGCTCTCGTGCTCTTTTCTCCCACAATGCTGAAAGCTTATACTCCTCTATTAGTTCTGCTTCAGCCCTCTCTCTCGCTTCTTCACAAGTTTCCGTTTGCACATTGCATTTTTCGGCTTCCCTCTGATAGTGTAAGGAAGCTTTCTTCGCATCCATTACTAATGCCCTGGTGTGCTCCAAGGAATCATTAACCACTCTTCTCTGTAGAGCAATTTCCTCTGACAGTAAAGTTATAAGATCCTTCTTCATTTCTTCATGTATATCTGGATCAGGATTGCCACAATCTGAACATAGAGTTGAGAAAATTTTGGCAATGAGAAACTTTGCTTTTGGTTAAGTACGATCATACATACAAATGCAAGTCCAGCGACAAAACAAGTGTCTTTCAATAATGTTTTATATGACAATTCAAGTGAAGATCTCCAGTCGATTTACCAGTTTCACATACGATTTTTGAGAAATATAATTTCCAGCAAACAACAAAGGCCTAATATTCTAGAGTTCTCCTGCTGGAACTGCTTCACTCATTTGACAAGGACAGCTAAAACCAATTCAATATACTAAATATAAGTATACACACACACACACACACACTTTTGCAGAAATCAGTACAGACCTGCATATGAGCTGTTGACAAATCCTGCACAACATAGATATCAGAACAGAATTAGTGGAAAGAAGCCCGTGTACTTAAAGAAGCATAAAACAGTGACAATGAAATGTGTAATAACAGAATAAGCACAGAACAGATAATGAAGCTCAAGAAGAACACTAGCAAATTCCCATTCCATTTACACCCCTGATACATAAATATGAATAAGATCAATTACAGTTGCAGTAGTTTCACATTGTGTAAGCAAAGGTCAAGTCCTATCCTGAAATGTTTTCACATTTTTTTCCGGCAGAGATTGTCTTGACCTTACATTTCATAGATAAAAGCCTTGAACTAATCATGATCTGGCAATCCATGTTTAATGCTGTTCCTATTATCAGTTTATCACATCATTAACCAAAGGCAGCCCTGCTCAACCTAGAAGATTAATTTATTCTTTGGTATTTGACGCAATCCTCGGAATGCTATAAAATTGATGGTGCAGAAGGACAACAATATACACATTGTAGTGCTTTCTCATCTTTCTTGAGATATATTGCTCCTAGAATACAATTTCTACCTTCCACCTTATGAGCAGACAAAATTTATGAAATTAATTAGCATGTATTCAGACTATAGGAATAACCAAGTACAGAAAATATCAGACTCCCATGGAACAAGTTGCTTAATACTAATGCACATCCACTAGTAATCTATATCAATCTTGTTCCTTTAAATGGCAAGTTTTTCTGTTTACATGGTAATTGATAATGTAATGTATATCCCATGAATCTATAGGTTGGATGTCAAATTAAAGTTGATCCTAATCATTTTATTAATATCTAACTGCCGATTTTCTGGACTCAACCGATATGGCATTTTCACAACCAAATAAACCTCATTCTTTGTCAAAGTCACAAAAACCATTCTTGTCAAAATAAGATAAGCAAAGTAAACAAATCATAATAAAATTCAAGAACAACAAGTAACTACAACTTTCGGATCACTGTGAATAACACACATAACAAAAAAATCACAAAACGTCACAAAGGAAACTCTACTTGGCATAATCTCATTACTACAGAAGGTTCTAAGAGATCACGTAAAAAGCAGAATCTAATAAATGATAGCCACGAATGCAAATTATCATGCAAACTATCCAATATAAAAATTTCTTAAAATACAGAAATTAGAAACAGCAAAATTGCTAGTTGAATTCTCTGCCAAAAAATTTAAGTGTTCAATTGCTTGATCACTTGAAAGCTAAAGTCTACTGCACCTGATCAAATGAACAGTTTGATCAACAAGTATGAAAATTTTCAACATTAAGGTAAAAAGCTTACCTAATGGTAAGGACAAAGAAATTTCTTCAGGGCAATCACAATCACAAAGACAAGAAGCTTCACGACTTGAGCTCTCCCTTGAGTACAACTGTGGCCTCACAATATAGCCAACAAAAAATGTAGTCACTAACAACAAGACTATCCTTATAGCACCATTACTACACAACCCATAATGCTCTGATGGATAAGCCATATTGATATCTTTTTCCACACTCAGGAAGAAACAAAACCCAAAAACCCAGCTCTGCTTGAATCACAAGTGATGAATGAGAGCCAACAAGGACCAAATATCAAATCCCCAGTACATAAGAAACAAAACCCAACTTTTTCTTGCAAAAGTATGCCATACCCATTTCAAGATCTGTGATAAAGACACGTAATTTGAGTGTTAACCCCACCATTGAAACATTTCAGAACGCAACCATTTCAAGATCTGGGTCTTAATTATGCTATTTTTCCTTGACTATAACAGTAACACCTGCAACACTTTATCTGGGAGTAGAATCTCTTTAATAAAAATGTGTATGCAAAAGCAATGTCAGCTGACAATTTTCTTGTCTTTTCTTTTTTTTTGAAAAGTAAAGTAAAAGAGACCCAGATCCCCAGAACGTGTAAAAAAAGATTAGTAAGACTTTTACGTGTGGATTATTACTGTTATGTTGAAGGAACAAAGACAATGTGTGAGGAGTGTGAGAGAAAAAATATGATTTTTCTCTTGAGTTTTGAGCTAATAAACAAAGCTTTGCTTTAATGATTCTGTTTGTTGCCTTTGTTTCTATGTACAGTTGAAAAGAAAAAACATTTATGTTATGAAATCAGCAAGGGTTAGATAACTGTAGTTGTCTGATTGTAGCTACTAGCTAGCACATGGCATGTCTCTGTCCTAGCGTCTCTTTCTTTGTATCCAATCTGCTAGGCAACTGTGTTTTCCCCTCTTCTTATTTAAATTGAAGGTGACCATAGTTATAAATGTCTTTCATAAATTTATTGGCAACACTGTCTCCACCACAAAAATTAAGACAGTGGTTTGCAACCCAGGCAAGAACCCCTTTTTTTTTTTAATTTGATGTCCGTGCCCCAGCTATATAAACTCCAACTATTTCGTAATTTGAGTCGAATATACCTTCTAAAATTATTTCTATATATAAGATTTGAACTGAAAATCTTACTTGAAAAATTATAAGTTTCTCACTACCCTAACCAATAAATGTTGACAAGAAGTTTTGTCCATAAATGTAGACTGTCGGCATTTTCTCTTTTTTTTTTTTTTTTGGAAACTTTGTTGGGTAGGAGAAACAGCCAGTGAGGTTGCTGATTGGCTAAAACTAAATTGCATTTCAAACAAAAATATTGACTTAGCTGGTTTACCTGTAATGAATGGAAACTGCAGCTGGATACAGAAATTCCTGATGATAAAACACTGATCATATGGTTATAAATTGTGGAGAAAAGTGCACACTGCATTCGTTTTGCTGCATGCAGCATCAAAATGCAGCAAATATATGCTAATTTCACTCTGCTGTTTCATAACTACATGGCACAATTGTAAATGCTTTCAACATCAGAACAGTTTTCTGTAGATTGGCATTTTGCAGAGAGCAATCAATCATACATTCAGAAGCAAATTTTCCTAACCATTTATTGCAATCCTTCTGTCTACATAATCTAGCAGCAGAACATCATTTGGCACACGTTAGAACTACAGCTTCTAAGTTTGTTAATGAAGTATCAATTAGATAAAAGTTCACTTTGTGTATCAGAGAAATTGGTCCAAATTAAATCAAAAGAATTTTCTTTCCAGTTTATGAGTAGATTATTCACATGTCGTTGAAGAATCATCTGCTTTTTTATCACTTTCTTCATCCAAATTTGATTTTAGATGATCAAAGAATGAATCCAAGTACCAGGGACAGTTGTCATTCCATTCACCCCTGTTGGCATGGGCTCGCCACTTTTGATCAGCAATCATTTCAGGTGATAATCCCCACTCTTGAAGTTCTTCATCCGTGTGATGAATGGCTAAGCTGTATTCCCCACCTTCTCCTAATTCCATTACTCGAAATTCGCAGTTCCCAGGATTATTTAGGAGTTCAAATTGTTCAACTGTCCACTTGAACCACTTCATCAGGAATATACGACAAGTTAAGCCATGTGATACAATAATGAGATTTAGATCACTAGAAGGGTCCTTGTGAAGTCTGTTCATATATATGTCCCTCCAAAGAGATTCAAAAAAACCTGCCAAAAGACAAGATAAGTCTGCATCATTTATTAAATCACAAATCTTCCCTCAGCAATTTTAAAATTGCAGGGAAAAGTCCTCATCTGCTGTTTTAACTTGCGTCTCAGCATATCACGACAACAACTATAATAAGCATATAGTATGCAATTTGATTCCATGTTGTAAAAATGCATCCCTCTTGCAGTATTTCAAGAAAAAAACAAGAAATCAATAAATCAAGCTCAATAAAGTAAAACAATAATTGAGGTAGACCAGCTTCATACTTGCTAGTTCTGCTCTGTTCACTTGGGAATACAAAGGTCATAAACCTTATAACCAAAAGACAAGTTTAGAAACATTGCTCAGTTAGATTCCCCTTATAAAGAGTTATATTAGACCACGAAAATTATAACACCAAATAAATAAATAAATACTTCGCTCAGCCACTGGCAGAAGCGAGGGAGTTCTTAATTAGAGATGAGATGAATTTCTTCTCACAGGCTTGACTACTGCATCATTCAAGCTGTTATTCCGAGAAAAAAAACAAACTGTTATCGTCCCCATATTTGTGCTGTGAAGTGAACTTTTTCCGATAAAATCTAGATTTGGAAAGCCAGTAAAGAAAACCATCTGCTAATTCAGAGCTTTAGGCTTATCTTGAAAAACAAACCTATTCTGTTATTAGACTACAGAAATGTACTAATACTTTTTCAGCTTGGGATATATATCAGACCATTTTCAATTACTTCACATCAAAATTTTAACAACTCATTTTCCTATCATATTCAATTTCAAGTATCGCAGCCTAACATTACCAGTTTAGTAAAGCATTTTGAAAGAAAATGATTTTTGACATGAAAATTTTGCTATGACGAATAATGCTAGTTAATTTATCATTATAATAAGCTCAGCATCCTAGTACTAATACTATATTAAGTTGCTTTTCAATATTAGATGAAACAGATTAAGAACATACACAGATAAACATAAAACTCAGACTCTGAATTATCTTTTTGCTTATCCTATGCTTTCCCCCTATATGACTCAGTCTCAGATGAGCATAACTGGGGAAAACAGAAAACGCCCAGTTGTGAACCTTATCATAGAAACAGGCCAAGCTTTAGAAATCAACCGAAAGCCAGGGAAAAACACCAATCCAGCAGTGTTAAAGAGAGTAAAAGCATCATTTTTTTTTTTTTTTTGAAGATTTAAGCAAAAGATCACAGAGAACAGCAAAAAGTATTTATCAACGAACTAATTACAAGGAAAAAAGCACATGCATTTTTAGTCCAAGACTCCATTTTTGTATCTTTTCTTGCTCTTTTTTTTTTATTATTATTATCATTACTATAATTCTACCTTAAAACTAACACAACAAAATACCCATAAATCAAAAAAATGAAATAAACATCAGAGAAAGAAAAAAGAAACATACTGGAAACTCGATCGAAAACATCTGCAGCAGATTCTCCTTCAGGAAACCGATAAAAGAATCTCCCAAACCTTTCTCTGATCTCTTTAATCAACTTCATTCTCTCTTTAACCTGAAAATTCCCAAAATCTTGTTCTCTAATCCTACACTCTTCTCTAACCCCGATAATCCTCTCTCTCTCAAACGACCGTCCGATCTCTCTGAGCGTGGATAGGGTACGCTGGTAAGGCGATACATAGAAGTAAACCTTCCAGTTCTTATCGGACTCAGATATTAGATTGCGTATGTGGGCGCCAGCCATTTGGGCTTGAATTTTACCTGATGCAGTTAATGGGATTTTGTTGTCTGGTGTGGTGGTGTATGCAGCTGTGTCCAGGTTGCCCTCTGACTCGCCATGACGAACCAGGATTATGCGTTTCGGAAGGAACCAGTGTGGGTATTGGCTGTGATTATTGTTGGTCATGTTTTCGTGGTGGTGGTGGTGTGCTTGCTGCATTGGTTCTTGATTTTCTTGATTTCTCCTAGCTTTCTTTCTTGGATTTTCTTGATTCAAATAAATTTTCTCGAGACTAGATTCAATTTCTGTGCTTCTCTTGATTTCTCCTTGCTTTCTTTCTTGGATTTTCTGGATTCAACAAAATTTTCTTGAGAGTGGGACCTCGTTTCTATGCTTTCTTGATTGATCTTGTGATATGCTTTCTTGATTTTTTTGATCAAGATGTTTCTGTGCTAGTATACGTAATTGGAAAAGCTCCACTCCTATGCATCAGTCAAAAATGTGTACAAGTGCTGTCTTCCAATGATCACCAATTTATAGCTTGCTTACAGTCAATTCCTTCTAATATTAAATCATGATTTGTTTCTGAGTCACTTCCTCCTTCTTGAAATTGAAGAATTAATTTAACTAAAAAAAGATTAGATTAGATTAGTCTTTAATTGTGATTAATCAGCAATTCTTTATTTTTTTAACAGTTTCATTATATTTTTTAACTAGTTGAAGTAGCGAAATAAAAATGAAAAAAATTTAAACTCTAGTTTTCCTGTTAAATAGTTAAACATTTTGTCATTTGTCCTATTCATAAAAACTTATTATATTTTTTATTAATATGTACTAAGGACAAAATAATCAGCTGACATAAAAATATTTTTTACTTAATCCATTGATTATAATAATTAAATCCATTATTTTTTTTCTTTATTCGAGGGGATCTAATCCATCGTTCAAAAAAAAAAAAAAATTCCATCGTTAATTTGTATTGTTTGAGTAGTAGTTTGATACGGGATCTAGATTTGGAGCCAGACATATGAGATTAAAAAACTTTGTCTAAAAGTCTTTTTTGGACAAATGTGAGCATATCTGCATTGAATAATTTGGCTAGGGTGGCTTGCGGCTGCCTTTGCTTTTATGGCTTTGTTATACAAGGATTTAGATTCTGTCGTGTGAATATGAACATGACCTATCATGTTTGTACAATCTCAACCACTCAATTTAAATTCAATGGTTAAAATTGAATTATCTAACAATAATCACCTATTTTTTTAAATTTAAAATCAATTTTTTCTAGTAAATTTCAACCATTGAATTGAAAATTAATGGTTAAGATTGTAAACATGATAGGTAATGTTCATGTTCAACATGAGAGGATTTAAATCCGTTATACAATCTAAACCGGATTAATTAAAGTGTAATAAAACAGTTTACATTAAAAATTAAAATAATTTAATGAGTAATATATAGGTGAGATGAACAAAATTATGTGCTCAACTAAAAATGCATTGGAATGGAATAGAACATTTGTTATTAGTTATTCAACAAAATAATAGGTGTTATTTGAAAGATTGTTGTGAAGCAACAATTTTGAAACCGTCTGCCTTAACGCGTAAGAGAAAATATGTATTTCAATGCAATCCTTATCCAATCCTCTTGAGCCTTAGCCATCGATCAACAACAATTACAATATTCCTTTCATTCCCCCATTTTTTGACCATAAAAATTATGTTATGCTCAAGGTATCTTTTTTTCAATATAACATTTTCACATTTTAAAGTCAAATATTATCTAAAACTTTCATAATTTATGTGGTAAAAGATGTGTACATGTAAAGAGTAATTTCTGAAAAACAAGTCTGAATGTTATGCTAAAAAAGCAAGAACAATACAACTTGGTAGAACGGCAAGAATTATGAATTTTATGTCAAAAACCAAAAATGCAGTGTAAAAAAAGGTGGAATGGAGACGCTGACTACCGAACCGGTGCCTCTCGCATGCGAAGCGAGCGCTCTACCATATTAGCTACGTCCCACATATTTCATTGCTTTTATTATTACTCAAATTCTTTTAATTACTATTTCTATCTTAAAATTATCAACTCCCTTACTTTTTTTTTTAATTCTTTCATCCTAAATCTAGGTAATGCTTTTGTTATTTGATATGCATTAATTAATATTAGTAAAAAAAATATAAATTAATTATCAAATATTTAATGTATTAAAAATTACACTTTAACTATATTAATTATTTTAGTCAATTTCTGTGAAAATTAAACTAAATTTTATATTTTTTAAGGAAAAAAACAATGTATTTCATTTAAGTAAGTTCAGTAAATCTTATAATTGAAGAGATCATTTTCATTTTGTACAAAATTGAGCATTAGAGATGAACCTATAATATAAATATATTCAATGAAGGCATATTTTTCTTTATTATTTTTAAAAAAGAAAATAGAAAAAAGTAAGGGCATAGATTTTTTTTTATTATTGAAAACTATAAATGATTAAACTACTGTATGGTATTCGTCTTGAATTTCGAAATATAAAATAGCTATTATTAAATATCGAATGCAATAATAAACTAATACATGTAATCTTAAGCCTACAATGTAAATTTGCCACAGTCGAGTATGATCATATTGTTTTGTAACTCATTTGTTGTTGTTTTTTTTTTTTTTTTGAAAGAGAATTGTTATTATTATTAATTTTTAATAAATTATCATACAACTTGTAGTTGAATCTTTATCCTCAGTCGAGTAGTTTGAGTTTATTTCGTTTGTAATTAAATCAAGTTTATTATATCAATTTATTTTCGCAAACTATTTACAAATTCAAACAAATCTAATTTTTTTAAAAAATATAAACTAAAAATTAAAATTATTTATTAAAAATTTAAAATAAAATGATTTACTAAAAAAATTATAATATATTTAATAAAAATTATAATTTTATTTTAATAATATATGTTTTTAAATATTTTTAACATTTATTATAAATAAAAATTTATATTATATACTTTATATCAAATTACTAATATATTAAAAGTATGAGATAGCTTGTTGTTCGAAAAGTGAAGTGGAAATCCCACATGAAAAGAAAAAAAGAAAAATAATGGACATATATATGAGAGGGAGCAGAAAAGTCCATTAGGACTCAACATACGAATTTTACTGAGTTAAATTTTGTAAAATTTAAGTTGAATAAATTTCAATGTAAAAATCTAAATAAATTTTTATTGAGTCGAATTATGAATAAGTGGTTGGCTCATTTGGAGCCCTATCATTATCAATGACACATAAAAGCATTATGGATTAACTTAGATTTGGTGGGGCTAATGCATGCCACCATATATGGAAATTTCCTCAAAAATAAAGAAACAAAATTCCAGTCCTCGCATTTTGCATCATTTGCAGGACATGAATTCAGATGCCATTTGTAACTCAGGAAATATGCACTAATGTTAACAATGTGCAACGATGGAAAACGGATCAAAAGATTCAAAACGCACATACAAAAACTAGAAGCTAAAAACAAGTAGTCTCAGCCCATTTTTTCTCCACGTAATTCAATCCCTTCAATGTAAATTATAGCTCAAACATAATCAAGCATCTTTCTTTCTTCAAGATTCTACCAGCGCTTCTGATTTTAGCTATAAAGAAATCATATCTTTTCATTTCTGGGAAATGGGCATTGGTATTTTCGTGTGATTGAACAAACCAGCTGCTGCTGGTTTGATTGAGATAGACTATAGAGATATTGATCAAATGGGTATTAATTATGTTGATAAAAGGATTCTATAAGAATGATGAGTTTTTCATCAAAAGTATGGCGCAATTATAGTGGCTAAAGGTGTTGAAAGGGGGTTTGTAATGGGGAGGTTCCTCAGTGGATTTGCATTGCCTATATTGCTTTTGACAGGTTTGCACCATTCTATTGTATGGAATTTAGTTTCTTAAGCATTAATTGTGCTATTTTAATGTTTTATGATGTGCCCTCAAGATCATTATATGATATTTAAGTTAGAGATTTCTGTTCATGTATTTGCGCATAGTAGTCCTAGGCTAGCATTGTAAAATGAGGGGATGAATACGGAAAAATTTATTTAAATTTCTCTTATTTCTGTTTGATTGAAGGGTGATCATTGTGGGACTTTCCAGAAAAGTACACTTGAGATTCTAAAATAACATTTAGCATTTTTGCATAGATACTGATTATTGCTGTATTCCTGCTAAGTACTTTGACAGTGAATTTTTGCACAAGCTATATTCTTTTTCTGCTCTGCTTCCAGCTGCTTTAGTTAATTGGAGTTTGATGTCTCTGGTTGATCTATTAGCCTTTCTCTTCATCCAGTATGCTGCACCAGAAATTGGTATGTTGCTCATGCTATATTTTATTTCTTAGTTATTGGCCTTTTTGAGTTTCTGATATAAATGCTTATGAACATTTGCTTATTGTCACTCACATTGCTCATTGAAGAACAGTTGCTGCAAGATGTGATAGGCAGGAAATGCATGTTTGAGTTGTCACATCCGGCATTGCCTAGGTACATGGCACTGCTGGAAATTAACCTTTGAGTTCCATACGCACCCTTGAATTAAATCGGAGAAGATAATATTGTGTGCAAAATTCAACTTATATAATTGGCATGAAGACATCAGTGGTTTCTAGACTATAAAAAAGTGGCTAAGTTTGGGATTTGGTCTGTCCCTGCTTGTACCACCCACATACATGTAGTAGTTAGCCGTAAAATTGGCGCATGCTTTTGAGGCTCAGAAAATCCAACTTTCTGTATACAATTCAGTTAAAGGGAAAGTCTAACAAATAGGTCTGAAATGAGAACTAAAAATGTGCTTTTGCAGCAAAAGGCATTTTAAATTGATAATGCATATGGTGTACTATGCTCCTGTTTCCACTGTTGATATTTTGCAATTCTAAATCTCATTTTCTGGGTGCATTTAATAGGTTCCCATTGTCAAAGACAATCTCTACTCTTATGGTGTACGCTTATCTTTTCTTCGCTGGCTGTTCTATCACATGCCATATTTCAGATCGTATGGGCTGTTAAAGGAGACCAGTGGAGCATATCCGATGCTCAGTGGACAAAGTTATTCGGTTTCCTGAGGTATTTGCTTTGTGTTGATATTCCTCTGCAGATGTTTCCTGAAGATGCATAGTTACTTTCTTAAGAAAATCTATGTTGGTCTTGCAGTGTTCATTCTTGGAGGTTGCCATATGTAGTATGCTTTTTGTTCATCCAGGTGACTGCAGCTGTTATTGCTGTAACTGGAATCTACAAAAGCCAGTTTGCTCTGGATCAATGGAATGATTCTGGATTGAGACATTTTTATTCTTCTGCCATACGTATAGGTTTGTCATTGTTGACCAAGTGCTGTTTTTTCTTCATTCCTCTATTTTGCTTTCAATTCAACTATTCACCATACTTGGTTTGCTTTTTTGCTTGTGACATGAAATGTTACTAGATCATTTTAGCATATTAAGAACATGGTGAAGGAATTGATAAAATATGATCCAGCATTTGATGCTTATCCTCCTCCCCCACCCTTTTATTATTATTATTTTTTTTTTTTGTAATATAAATTCATCTTTGATTTTCTATCCTTTTGTTCCATGAAGGTTCCCATCTCAGGGTTTTGTGCTGTTTCTTGTTACCTGCTGTACAGTTGGTTGTGGGCATTTGTCATCCGTCATGGGCATCCTTACCATTTTTCATTTGCAGCTGTATCGGACTTGTTAATTGGTCTATTACAAGCAATTTCTTGGGTCTCTTCCAGTAAGTAACTTGCTCATGTATCCTGCAAACTATCATTTGTCTGACTAAGCTACTTTGATTACAATCAAGTGCCAACTCAAATGATTTACACCAACTCATATTGGTTTGAAGGTGGTGGAGGTATCTTTTGTTGTATGCAGGCTTGAACATCCTCCTGTTGTATCTGTATCAACTTCCCATTGAGTTTTATGGGATGATTGAGTATGTTGCTGGTTTCATTGGCCTCTATAAAATATCTGCACAGTCAGAATGGTCTGAAATATGTTCCTGCCTTTCACTTCTGCTATTCTACATCATGGTGAGAAAATAACCTTTTCTATAAGAAAAAAAAAAAACCTTTCTATTATGAAAATTGCATTGAGAAGTGAACTAATCATATCTCATTTTTGGGTTTCATTACTTTGTTATGACATTTTGCTATGTTCTGGGAAAAACAATTTCAATATCAGAAACTTGCATAATAAGTGAATGTTATAGCATGCCTCATGTCTGCTTTGCATAGCTTGTTTTAATCACATGTCAATGGCTTTTGGCCTCCAATTCTTCCTGAATAGGAAATATATGCTGAAGCTTTTTGATTTAGAAATGGCAACTCAACATAGGAATGATCTAGTTCTCAGATTAAATCATGTATACTGTTATTTAAGAAAATTCTATGAAGGTTTAAAAACAATTTTAAGGAAGCAGCTTATTATTTTGCTGTGATATATTAAGAAGTTCTTAGTGGTGCAAGATAATTTATCATTCCTTTTTCCTTTTTCTGAATTGGAATGATTCTTGTCATTTCACTCAGAAATTTTCATTATGCCTCTTTCCCTTACAGTTGTCTTGGATTAGATGTGATCTTACAGAAATGGATTTTATCATGTCCACAAGAGAAAGCAGCTTGACTGAGCAATTGCTTCTCCCGAAGCATCCATTTTTTATTCATGAATCGAGGTAATTCAATGTGGTGCTTGTACATTTTTTATCTTTAAATTGCTGCTCTCGTGTCTAAACATCAAAAGCTTTTATTGACTGTGAACGTCTTCTGTTTTAAGTGCAACTGAGCTTCTAAGGTGTTTTGCTTGACGTTATGTTCTATCATTTTGTTGTTAACATTGTGCAGATCTGGTGTAAGGCACACAAACGTTATGTTGAGAGGACTGGTCTTTCGGACTTTTGGCGTGAACTTTTTCACTTATGGTTTTCCAGTATGCTCACTATATTAAGTGCTTTCAGTTCTTTTCTCTTTTTCTTCTCTTTGTAAGTCATCAGTTCATAACTAACATGTACTATTCCTCAAAATGGATAAAAATATGGAATAACTCAAATTTTAAAGGACTGCAGTGACTAAGTGCAAAATTGTTTCTCAGGAAACAACTTGGGTTGTTGGTTGTGTCTAGAACAAGGATTAAGAGCTCTTTGATTAGAATAAACACATGCATCAACTAAAGAAAACCATAAATGCCCCTTAATACTAGGTTCAGATTAACAGGCCATAAATGGTTAATTTATCAATATTTTGGTAATAGTTTTGTGTCCTTTAATTGATTTTTATTATGTTGTGACATGCAGTAAGCCTTGCCCTTACTTTGATATCCATCAGCACACTTTGAATTAGAGCATGATGTCTTAACGACTTAATGCTTGTTATTGCCATGACAGATTTCCTTGCTTGCTCTGTCGTTCTGGAGTTTCCATTTTGCAAGTATCTGCGCATTTGGACTACTTGCTTATGTTGGCTACATTTTATATACATTCCCTTCACTGTTCCACTTGCACCACTTAAATGGTTTGCTTCTTATCTTTATTCTCCTATGGGCTGCTGGTACCTATGTTTTCAATGTGGCATTCACTTTCCTAAACAAGAAAATGTGGAAGGTATTCTGTTTTTTGGTGCAGGCTATATCATCTTGTATTTATAGCTATCTTGAGACATTATATCATTATCTACTATGGTTTTGCAGGATATGGAAGTATGGGAAACTATTGGCTTATGGCATTACCCAATTCCTGGATTTTATCTACTTGCACAGTTTTGTCTTGGTGTCCTTGTGGCTTTGGGCAATCTTGTGAACAAATCTGTATTCTTGTACCTATCTGATGGAGATAGAGAGTCTTCCTGTGATGATTTCACAGTAGAAGGTGAGGTGCTCTGATAATCTAACTTTATTTATTGATCGACCAATCCTGATGAAGCTTATTACAAGCAATTAGACCTTTCATACCCCTATAATTGCAGTTTTAACATGAGCATTTCATATATATATATATATATATATATATATATAATTTTTATTATATTTATAGTTTTTAGTTTAGTTACTTTGGAGCATTGCTACGTTTTGGGCCCTAATTTTACTTGCCTTTTCAATTCAGAGTGTGAAGAAACCAAAGTATTGATTGTAGCTACAATAGCATGGGGACTGCGTAAAAGTGCTCGTGCTATAGCTCTGGTTCTTATATTTCTTGTTGCATTGAAACCTGGCATCATTCATGCTGTATATAGTAAGTTAGAGAATTTTTCACATTGCAATGTACTTCAGCTTCCCATTTTCCACTATATAACAAACTGACCTGTATCAATGTGTGTTTGATTCATCAGTGGTGTTCTTTCTAGTATATCTGTTAAGCCATACCATCAGTTGGAAGATTCGGCAATCACTGATTGTTTTATGTGAGGCACATTTCGCGCTGTTATATATTTTTCGGCTGAACATAATTTCTAAAGCCTTGGAAAAGAAAGGTTCATTTGCTCTGGACATCCTCTCACAGCTAGGTAAATATCAGTATTAAATTACTGTTATTTAGGGTATTTACCTTAATTTAGAATAGACTAGGTAACTTTACTTGTTGATGATGCATATGTTCTTGTTACTTGACGTGTTTGAAGACATACACATCCTTTCTTTCTTGTTGATGGAGCAATCATTATTTCTTTGTACTTTTGTTAATTGCCATAGGTTTTCTTGATCATGCTAGTTCTGGGGATCTCTTGAAGATAGCAGTACTTGCTTGCTGCTGTGCTATTCACAATCATGGCTTTAAAATGGTGTCCTCATTTTCAGCAATTCTACAGCACACTCCCTGCCCTCCAATTGGGTTTAGCATCTTGCGAGCTGGTTTGATCAAATCAGTTCTTTTGTCAGTATCTACTTCAGTATCCACTCGGAGCCACGGCAACAACTCTTTTCTTGGTATAACTTCTTGAAGGTTGAATGTATTCTAAGATGGTTTTCATTTTTATCTAAATTAATTTCTGACACATGCACGGGGCTCTGAGAATGTCTATAATCTACATTTATAATGAAAGTTTATGCAATGAATTTGATTATTAATGAAAGTCTTATGATTTTTGTAAGATTTAACTTCTGTACTTTTTGCTTCGTCTTCAGAGAAATGGATAGTGTTATATCTGACAGCAATAGGTCAGAAGTTTCTTTCAATGTATCGATCATGTGGAACCTACATCGCATTCCTGACAATTCTTTTCACTGTCTACCTAGTGAAGCCTAATTTTGTTTCATTTGGTTACCTATTCTTCCTTCTGTTATGGATGACTGGAAGACAACTGTTAGGGAAGACAAAAAAGCGCCTTTGGTTACCATTGAAAGTTTATGCAGTCTCAGTGTTCATTCTTATGTATGACTTAAGCATCTTTCATGGTCTGCGGATGTGGTTATCCAGGATGTTTGATTTATCTTCTGCCTTCGGATATAACCCAGAAGCTTCCACGTTGGAAAACATTTGGCAGTCCCTTGCTGTATTAGTTGTTATGCAACTATACAGCTATGAGAGGAGACAGAGCAAATTTTCTTCACCATGTGACATTGATGCACCAGAAAAGAGTTCCTTCTCTTTTCTGAAGCGTCTTCTAATTTTGCACAGTGACAAGATACTGGACCTTTCTTTGTTTTATGCATCTCTTTCCCCTATAAGTGCATTTGGTTTTCTGTATCTTTTCGGCTTGGCTGTGTGTTCGACTTTACCAAAGTCTTCTTGGGTCCCTTCGAAATTGTTTCTAGTGTATTCAGGTATTCTTGTAATGCTTGAATATCTTTTCCAGTTAAGGGGTGACCAGGCTCAAATGTTTCCCAATCAGAAGCACTCTTCTCTTGCTGTTTTTTTGGGACTGCAGCTCTATAAGCCTGGTTTCTTGGGTGTAGAATCAGGCCTAAGGGGAAAAATTATGGTCATTGTTTCTTGTGTTCTTCAGTACAATGTCTTTTGTTGGTTGGAGAGGATGCCGTGCAATTTCGAAAATGGAGATAGATGGGAAGAGCCTTGTGCTTTGTTTGGCTCATCAGAAGAAGCCTCAGCTAAGCATACAATAGATGATGGCCAGTTGTTGGAAAAGCGGAAAGAAGGGAGAAGATTATCATGGCCATCTTTGAGCAATTTTATATCCCAAGGGCCAGATGGTGTCTCCTCTGAAGGAGGAGGCTTTGAAGGCAGTAACACTGGAAAATATTCAAAAACCTCTGGAAGCTCTAAAGAGAGCCATAAGTCGAATCGAAAACGAATTCATATATTGAGAAAAGAAAGACTTCACCTACAAATTACTACTTTAAAAGCGTGCGTGAAGTTCTGGATCGAGAATATGTTCAATCTCTTTGGGCTTGAGATTAACATGATTGCTTTACTTCTTGCCAGCTTTGCTGTGCTTAATTCCATCTCCTTGCTTTATGTTGCATCACTTGCTGCTTGCATTATTTCACCTCGGAATGTCATGAGAAAACAGTGGCCCATATTTGTATTCCTGTTTGGTGCAGTTATGATTCTTGGGTACCTAAGTATATGGTTGGATCAGATATTTTGGAAGAAAGATGCTGGCACTGACATACAAGTTTCGTGTAATGACTGTTGGAGAAACTCTGATCTGTACTACAACTATTGCAAGAAATGCTGGCTAGGTATATCTTTATCCAATATCTGACAATTGTGAGTATGAAAACAACATCACTATTTTGTTTCCATATTGCTAAAGTTACAAATTTAGATTGCACTGTTTCAACTTCTAAGCTTAGCAGCACTTGCATCTGAAGAATGTCAATTTTTAATCTTTTTCTACTGTAATCATAGGCCTATCAACTCACATCTTTAAATGCCAAGAATATTAAAAGTATATCGTTTTGATTTCACTATGCACCTTCAAAGCTTCAAGTAGAGTTTTCTCTCCCAGTCATTGACTTCAAAAACCACATTACTTTTTCTGCAGGAATCATAGTTGATGATTCACGAATGCTTATTAGCTATTATGTGGTCTTCATGCTTTCCTGTTTCAAGTATCGTGCTGATCATTTGTCCAGTCTTCCAGCATCAGAGACATACCAACACATGATGTCTCAATATAAGAAGGCATCACTCAATAATCTCTTATTTGAAGGGAAATTTTTGTGGACATTTCTTGACTACCTGAGGCTTCATAGTTATTGCCACTTACTAGATCTTGTTCTGACTTTGGTTTTAATCACAGGAACGCTTGAATTTGACATTCTACATCTTGGATACCTTGGTTTTGCTCTAATTTTCTTTCGAATGAGGCTTGAAATACTAAAGAAGAAGAATAAAATCTTCAAGTTCTTAAGGATGTACAACTTTGCAGTAATTGTCCTTTCTCTTGCTTACCAGTCCCCTTTTCTAGGGGATTTTTGCGGGGAGAAATGTGAAATGATACATTACATGAGTAAGGTGGTTGGGTTTTATAAATATGATTATGGGTTTCGAATTACATCAAGATCAGCATTAGTTGAGATTATCATATTTAAGCTAGTATCTCTACAATCATATATGTTTTCAGCACCAGAGTTTGATTATGTGTCTGAATGTCTTGAAGCCGAGCAGATTTCTGCTATAGTACGGAAGCAAGAGAAGAAGGCTTCTTGGAAGACTTCACAATTGCAACAGATGAGAAAATCTGAAGAGGAGAAGCGCTTGCGTAATTTACAAGTGGAAAAGATAAAATCAGAAATGCTTAGCCTCCAAATTCAGCTTCAGAATATAAGCACCACTTCAAATTGTGGTAATGCTTCTCAAAGTCAAGGAAATTGGAGGAGAAGCTTGTCCCTAAGCACAGAAATAGTTAATGGAATATCAGGAAAAGAGGAAACTGATTTGAAGAAGCAATCTGGTGAGTTAAACACTGATTTATTATTTTCTTTTGACATGAACTTGAGTGAATTTCCCAGAAATGAAAGCTCACAAAATCTGTCAGCTGTGCAATCAAGAAAACATTCAATGAACTTTTTTAATGTGATCACTGAACTAAAAGATAAAGCTACTAGGTTTGAGTTTATCAATTCGCAAGAGAAAGATGAAGCAAAATCTCAAGCCAAAAAAAGGCCATTACTCTCAGCTTTGCATCTGTTCAATTATGGTGTTTCTCAAGTTCAGTCTCTTAGTAGCATGGCAGTTGACAGTGTAGTGAGGTTCTTCAATATAAAACATGAAGAACCAGATCTTGGTGATGACTCTTCTATCGATGAGGTTTACTATGAGATAGAAAATGAGAACACAGGGTATGAAACTATTGACCACTCATCGTCTATGCATTCAGAAGACGAGGTGACCACCTCTGACAGTGCATGCCTGCAAATTGGATTAATCATCCGCTACATGTGGGGCCAAATGCGATCTAATAATGACATTGTTTGTTATTTCTGCTTTGTTCTAATTTTCATGTGGAATTTCAGCTTGCTCTCATTGGTTTATCCTGCTATTCTCTTTCTATATGCTCTCTGTGCAAGTACAGGTCCAAATAACATATTCTGGGTGATTATGCTGATTTATACAGAGATGGGTATATTGGTTCAGTATGTATATCAGATCATCATCCAACACTGTGGGTTGACTTTCAGTATTAGTTTTCTTCAGGAACTAGGTTTTCCTGCACATAAAATCATGTCATCTTTTGTAATCAGCAACTTGCCTCTTTTTATGGTGTATTTATTTACTCTCTTGCAAACCTCCATAACTGCTAGAGACAGTGAGTGGGCAACAATTGTTGAAACCAGTTTTGGAAAGAGAAGAAACAAGTGCCAAGAGGAACCTGCTAGAGACTGCAGAATGAGAGTGGGGTTGTTTCTTTTGTCTGCTAAAATGTTTATGAGGCAATTCTTTAGGGGACTCTGTACATACTGGAAATCCCTGACACAGAGAGCAGAAACACCACCTTACTTTGTTCAAGTGTCTATGAAAGTTGATTTGTGGCCTAGGGATGGCATTCAG
This sequence comes from Mallotus japonicus, assembly GCA_949634005.1. Taxonomy (NCBI): domain Eukaryota; kingdom Viridiplantae; phylum Streptophyta; class Magnoliopsida; order Malpighiales; family Euphorbiaceae; genus Mallotus; species Mallotus japonicus. Next base: position 4,402 of record CATIWK010046262.1, on the reverse strand, counting down.
CCTGAGAGAATTAAAACAGGAATCAACAAGCTACTCAAGATTATGCATGAAAAAAGATGCCAGCAAAGGAGTGCGAATCATTTCCACTCTATCAGTAGGGTTCGGGTTCAAAGTATTGAAAGAAGTCCAGAAAATGATAGTGTTGCTTTGGCCGTTTTAGAAGTGTTAAATGCCTCTCCTTTAAAGGAATGTATCCAAGCAGAATTTTACAAGTCACTAACTCCAGCAGCAGATGTAGCATTTGAGATTCTACAAGCTGAACGTGCTGGTGTTGTGGACAAGATAAGATTCCCATACCCAATACTCTCAGTCGTTGGTGGAGGAAAGAAAGATATTGATCTCTATGCATACACATTTTGTGCTGATTTATCTGTTTTCTTCTTGGTGTCCATGTTCTATCAATCAGTCATGAAAAACAACACTGAGTTCCTTGAAGTTTATCAGCTTGAAGATCAATTCCCAAAAGAATTTGTATTTATCTTAATGGTAAAGTATAAACCTGCTTTTTTTTATGCATGATATCAATGATGTCATAATTTCTGAAGTAGGTAAGATGTTCCTTCTTTCAGGTGATCTTTTTCCTGATAGTGCTTGATCGTATTATATACCTCTGTTCATTTGCCACTGGGAAAGTCATCTTCTATGTTTTTAATTTTGTCCTCTTTACATACTCGAACACAAGATATGCTTGGAACATGGAGCTACAAAACAGACATGCTGCAAAATTTGCACTCCGTGCTATCTATTTCACAAAGGCAATCTCTTTAGCTTTTCAGGCCACACAAATAAGATTCGGGATTCCACATAAAAGTACTTTATATAGGCAGTTTTTGACAAGTAGCATTTCACAAATTAATTATTTGGGTTTCCAGCTATATCGTGCTCTGCCATTCCTTTATGAACTGCGATGTGTGCTTGATTGGTCTTGCACGACTACATCTCTGACTATGTATGATTGGCTGAAGGTATGTCTTAACTGTCTAACTATAATTATCATCGTCACCTTTGTCAACAATATTATATGTGCTTGCACCCACAAACCTATGGTAAAGCATCATACATTTAACATTCATCAGTTATCGGCCATTATACATTGCACAGGATGCAAATTTATTTATTATGTTATGGATATTATGAACAAGATAGTGTTGTAGAGTTTGATAGTCGTCATTCTTCTATGTCTTCTTACTAGTGGTTTGAGTGTATGATACACATGTTTATTTTTATATTTAATCTAATGTCTCTTTGCAGTTGGAGGACATTCATGCCAGCTTGTTTCTTGTTAAATGTGATGTCGATCTGAATAGAGCGAAACACAAACCAGGAGAAAAGCAAACCAAAATGACCAAGTTTTGCAATGGGATATGCTTGTTCTTCGTATTGATGTGTGTTATATGGACTCCTATGCTGGTAAGGATAACATGTAGAATACTAGCGTTTTTCTTTTCATAGTTCATTTTATTCAAGATAGAACTATAAATCAGTATTATCAGGAAGCATGTGCAATTAGTAGTCCATAGGGTGTCATCCTCAGCACCTAGGAACCTTATATGAGTCATGACTCGTAGCACGATGGCCCAAGACTGGTGATAAATGCAAACTTCTATTCAATTGGAATCTTTCAGAGCATTGATATGTATACTTTATACTGTGAGATGGCAAATACAGCTTTAGCATTGCATACTTCTGAAGAATATACATATATGTGGTCTACTTTTATGGACAGATGTATAGCAGTGGGAATCCTACGAACATTGCTAACCCAATTAAAGAAGCCAGCATTCGGATCGATATGAGGACAACTAGTGGACGATTAACACTATATGAGACAACATTGTGTGAAAAGATTTCATGGGATGAAATTGGTCCACATATTGATCTGGATCCTCAAGGTTATTTACGTGCATATGATAAGAAAGACATTCAATTGATATGCTGCCAAGCTGATGCTAGCTCCTTATGGCTTGTTCCACCTGTAGTCCAGGCCAGATACATGGAGTCTCTCAGGTGGAGCATGAACATCATCTTTTCTTGGCAGTTAACTAGAGATCGGCCCAAAGGAAAAGAAGTTGTGAGGTATGAATTGACTGTTCAAGAGGAGGATCTTCCAACATATTCAGAAGTAATGGCAGTACTAAATGGTACTACTAGAAGCTTCAGGATAGATAATGTCTATCCAAGATACTTTCGAGTCACAGGTTCTGGTGAAGTGCGGCTTTTGGAAGAGTTGGTATGTTTCTTGTTTTATTCTTTTGAGAAGAAATGGTACTTTCACATGGAGAATTGAATTGAATGTCCGAGCAGTGATACTATGCTATGCTGTTTTTTTTTTTTAGGATTTTTTTTGAAATTGGATACTTATTACCGTAAAAGGAATCTGTTAAAATCAGTTGTCCATACAGTTAAAAGTCAGAGAACCATTAAACAACATTTTAGATTAAAGATTCTCAAATTCTGTTGAAAGAAATGTAATGTAATCCATCAGTCTCAATTAATCAGTTACCATAAAAAACAACAGGTAGATCTGGTTAGTGGGGATCTTGTTATGAATCATGGAGATCCAGAATGGTGGTCTTTTCATGATATTGATGTCTCATCCGGATGTGGTGAGTTTGCAGGTCCTATGGCTATAATTGTGTCTGAGGAAACACCACGTAAGTAGTCATCATAAGTGTGATTATTGTATATTTTTTGTATGCTGCTGCTGCTCATCAGTTGAACTGTTGATGTTACTCTTTTTCAGAGGGCATTCTAGGTGAAACACTTAGCAAGTTCAGTATCTGGGGTCTCTACATTACCTTTGTGCTGGCAGTTGGCCGTTTCATCAGACTGCAATGCTCTGACCTCAGAATGAGGATACCTTTCGAGAATCTTCCTTCTTGTGACAGGTAAGCAAACTTATTACTTCTGTAGATATTCATCTCTGCTTCATAATTTTTCTGAATATTGCTACAGATCAAGTTATGCAAGACATTGATGTTGGTGCTTTCAACATATGACGAAGCACCAAAGCCTGTTGTGATCCTTTTCATCTTATAATTTGCTATGCTTTAGATGGGCTCTTCTGCTTTACATACTACTGATTGCTAACAGAATAAAAACCATCAAGATCTTTGTTATACCAGCTATGTGCTAAGTCATGGTCCTTTACAGCTGTGATGCCAAATTAATCGCTATTCATTCCTAGCTTCAAAATACATGCATGCGTCAAAACTTGTCAACTTAAGCCCTTCTAAAGATCATATTTGGTTTGGTTGCATGGTGAATGCAGGTTGTTAGCGATCTGTGAGGATATTTATGCTGCAAGAGCAGAAGGTGAGCTTGACGTTGAAGAGGTCCTTTATTGGACATTGGTGAAAATTTATCGTTCTCCACACATGCTACTCGAATACACCAAGCCTGAGTGAGTGTCTCATAGCACAGGGGAGGTGTGTGATCTCCAGTCACCAGCAACCTGGCCGGGTCAAGCACAAATGCTAAAAAAAAATCTGATTGTGACTGTTTGAGTCTTGAAAAGCCTTCCAAGAGAAAAGATTTTATTGATCAAGCTCAAGTTTCATTTGGCAATGTTGCGCTACACAACAGTTAATATGATAAAAAGCATCTAATTTGCCATTATATATATGTTACTTTTTTTCATATTTCTCTCCTCTGGAAGATTTCCAGGAAGTGATTAATGAACTTTCAAGTGTTGTTAGCTAGGCAAAATGCATGCCATTATGGTAACTTTAAGTAGTTGGGGGGCATGTCATGAATTTGGTGCATAGAGTGTAGAAAACAGCTTCTGAGGTTCATGATAGTGATTCTTGTGCTTGACATTTGACACTGCAAAATTGTAAACTTCCTAATTTTTAATTAATTGAACAAATTCTATGTATCTATGCTTCAGCTTCCTGAAATAGTACTTGATGTGATATGTCTTTATCCAATGAGTCCATCTAGAGTTGTAACTGGAACTTTTTTTTTGGAATGAAAGACTTACTATACATGTACACTTATCCGGACAATTGTTGACTGGATGAGGCACATGTACATGTTTTTAAACATATACATCCAACCACAATTAAACGACATGGGATCTAAAGAGGACCAGCTTCGATACAAGCCAAAGAGGACCAGCTCCAATACAAGCCAAAGAGGACTAGTTCCGGTACAAGCCAAAGTTTACCTTGCTTTTTTTTTGGAATGAAAGACTTACTGTAAATGCACATTGATTTAAATAATTGCTGACTGAATAAGGCACATGCTTTTAAACACACACCCAACCACAATCAAACAATGTAGGATCCAAAGAGTACCTAACTATAACTTAATATATGGGGTTTGAAAGAAAAAACAAAAAAACATGTAACGTCGAATATTCTAAAAGCAAATACTACGATATTTGTTTTAAAAGTTTGTT
>CATIWK010046200.1:0-23965 GCA_949634005.1 Mallotus japonicus | reverse complement strand
AGATGTTTCAAAAATTGTGCCCCTCCCCCTCCTCCCAACACAACCCAACCCAAAAGAAGAGGATAAAGGAGATTTTTCTCTAGATAAATAGAAAAAAAGGTTACAAACCTTTACAACTGAAGCAAAATTATCATCCAAGATGATGATATCCGAGCTTTCTTTTGCAACCTCAGTTCCTTGAATGCCCATAGAGAGGCCAATATCTGCCTAAAATATAATATAAGATAAAATAAAACAAAAATGCAATCAAACTTAAATCAAGTGGCAATTAAATGAGAGGTGAGAAGACAAGATAAAAGGCGAAACAAATACCATACAGAACATGCAAAAGAGGCACCTAGAACCACCTCAGCTATAAAATCAGGAAAACTTTTTTTATCCATGCATTTATATCAATCCTGTTGCCATGGAATATCCCTAATTTCCTTGTTATTGTAAATTTGCAATTGATATTTGCGACAATATGAGGATACTTGTACTTAAAGCCTGCTGGATTTTTACACAAAATTTATGCTCACACAAGTATTCAACTTGTTCAAACACTAGCATGTTGATGCAAGTATATCCTTTCAGAACTTGTCAAAGAAATTAATCTTCATGGCCACCTACAATTTAGTCACTTAAACTCAAATGATCATTGATCCATTATGGTACACTATTTATAAATTAATAACAATATAGTCAATGCTTGTCTAAAGCAGGCAAGACCAGTTTATGTAAAATGCATTAGGATGAATTTGTTGCAGAATAATTGAAACACAATCACAAAACTGATGTTTTTGAAACTCTAGTACAGCATTAAAATAGACTGTAAATTTTAATGTGTTCTGGAACACCTTTAATACATGTATATAAAACCCCGTCGGAACAAAGAAATAGATGTGGCAAACCTCATGAAGAGCAGGAGCATCGTTTGTGCCATCTCCAGTCACAGCCACAACTTCTCCTCCCTTGCGTAAAGCTTGAACCAGTAAAAGCTTGTCATTAGGAGATGACCTCCCCATCACCTATGTATCATTACTTATAAATTAAAACCCCTTTTCTTTCCAGCAGATAATCTTAAGCAATGATACTTAATTAAGATCTTTAGTTTCTGCATGCACTCGTAGAAGTTTCAAGCAGTTAAAACCTACCGTTATTTTCTTTGCGATCAATTCTCTTTCTCTTTCAGAATATGCACGGAAAACCTTTCCTTCAATGATATTAGGTTCTGTAGCATCTGCATTTGAACTAAGAATCCCACACTCCAAAGCTATTGCTTTTGCAGTTTGAAGATTGTCTCCAGTGACCATTCTTACCTGTAGTTTTACAACCACATGATCCAAATAAGTTATTTTCCAAGTTTTTAGTCACAAACATATATCATGTAAAAAAAATAATTAAGGACGATCTTTTCAAAGAGAAATAGCACTATATTAGTGAAATGAGATAGCTAAAAAGGGCATTACGACTGACTAATCAACATAAGAAATTGAAGTCTTTAAACATCATCCTAGGAGACATGTCATGGAATGAGTCTTACAATCCAGTAAACCTAAAGCTAATTTCAAACAAAGGCAGCAAGCTACCTTAATGCCGGCTTCTGAGCATACTCTTACTGCATTTTCTACACCTGGGCGACAAGGATCCTGCACATGATATTTGTATTAGCAGAAGAAATGCATGAATAAGTGATAGTTTATGTTAAGAATCCACAGGCCTCGAGAGTGTTGGCCCATGCATACACTTGTGAACTTATAAATGAGGTTGAGCCCATGTAATACAAAACCAATTGACTTGTGTTAAAGTCCAATCTACACCACTTAAAGCCACTTTATTCCTTTATACTTTTCCAATGTGAGATATATATTCTCCAACACTTCTCCCCCTCAAATGCAACCGGGTGTGGCCCAGTTATCACTTGGCAAACAATCTGACCGCACCCAACAGGCTAAGCCAAACTTCCACAAGCCTGGCATCACCACTTTGATACCATGACAAGAATCCATGAGCCTTGAGAGTGTTGGCTCACGCATACACATGTGGACTTATAAATGGGGTTGAGCCCATATAACATAAAGCCAGTTAGTTGTGTTAAGGTCTAATCTACATCACTTATAAGTCACTTTTAACACTTTATGTTTTTCCAATGTAGGATATATATTCTCCAACAGTTTAAAAAAGAATTAACTCAAATTTAATTAATTATTAGACAAGAGAACTTTGCATAGTTGAACAAAATACATGATATTACTCTGTTTTAAGTCAAAATATAAATAAAGAACAGATAGTCTCACTATCAATGCAATTCTTATGGATAAGTATAGAGATACAAAAAGGATATTAAAAAAAATTAACATGTAGTAAAAAAAAGCTAATCATGCCAAAATCATGAGGCAGTTGCAACATCATCTATGGAGGGAGGAAGAGTAGAAGAATAAAAGAGAGAGAATAGGATTCACAACACAAGAAGAAAAATGGATCAAAGTGTAAACCTTAATGCCAACTATAGCAAGCAAAATAAGATCATCTTCAGGTAAAACCCACTTGTCTAAGCCTTCTTCATCAGTAGGAACTTTGTCCAAGTCATATGATCTATATGCAATAGCAACACAGCGCAAGCTGCTTGCAGCCATGTCATCAATAGCTGCCTTCAGAGAATCCTGCAAAATAATTTACAGAAGAAAGATCCTCATACAATTGTTTGCCAACACCATGAAGGAATTTTCAAGCTACTTCCTGAGTCTTTATATTGAAAGACTTGTTATGTTCGAGACATGGTCTCGTTGGTAAAATACCTCTCCTTTTAAATAGGTATTGAAATTCAGAACACAAATTACAAATCACAAATCGCATCTCTCCCATCAAAAATAAAGAACCAGATCATGGCATATCCATCACATGATAAAGGCCTTTTCATGCAATTTACTATCATCAAAAAACATAAACTTTAAACTTCATGGAAAAGGCAAATGCAACCTGTAAATGCCTTTCATGGGTTTTCTGAAGATTCAAAGAAAAAAGCCCCACGTTCATGGTGGTGATGAAAACAGTTCCCCATAAATTAAATAAAATCAAATACCAGAAGGGCAGAACAAGTTCTTATTACACACTAAGTAAAGCCCTAAAGCTGGCATTATAAGGATGAGGTATTTCCTATGAATTAGACACAACCTAGAAACCATGCAAACCCCTACATATGAATGCATAAAACAAGAATCCACACAAGCAATGTGCACAATTGATGGATTCATATAAGAAAAATAGCACTTATTAAGTTTTGAAATTAGATATAATAATAAATCGTTTTGCATATGATTCAACATAGATCACTACTAATTATTTGCAGAACTCCACATATATAAAAACATTAATGACTGCTTCAGACCACGACCCATGCATAAATTTAGCAGACTATTCATATAATTTGAAGAATTTAGATATTTAGGCAGCAGAATGTGAAATTAAATTGTGCATTTCTCACAGTTTCTGTTTCATCTGGACAGTTATTTAAAACTTATAAGATTTCAGCAAAAAAACACCATTCCTAACCTTATCTTCATCGATGGTTTGCACAGATCCGTTTGAGTCAATGTATCCTGTACATGAGGCAAGAACTATCTCTGCTGCTCCTTTCCAATGTATATGGACTTTAGAGTCGGACTGTCAAAAGTAGCAAAAATTCACAGGCATAAGCCAATCTATGTATGATCAACAGGAAGAACAATATAAGATGTTCTACACATGTATGTTCTATCCCTTCTGTGCAGAAACTGTAGTTGAAAGTGGGTAAACAAAACAGTTGTACTAAGCATTCGAGAAAAGGTACATTTGCAGCACCCAGTTGGTGCAACCAAACAGAGATACCAAGTAGTTGCAGAGCCTAGTAAATTGCAAAAATTAGATAAGTCATATCAGGCATGCAGTTGCAGCCAGATAAAAACATTGAGTACCAACTCTTGCCCTACGACCCTCCATTTATGTAATTTCTTCTAGCCATATAACTCTCAAATCAATGTTCTTTCAAAAGAGAAATATGAAGGAAATCATTGAAGCCCTTGCAAGAATTTGTGGCAGATTTAGGGATTTCATTTCTGTTGACATACAACATTTAGGACCATATTTGATTAGACGTTAACAAAAATTTTCTTTAAAGAAAAAATAGATAAATTAAGCCACATTTATTGTCATTTGCTTTCAGCGTTGCATTTCATACTTGAGAAACTACAAGGAAACTACTACAGTTCAAAACATTTCTCTAACCATACAAATTAATTTTGGCAACAGCATGATAAATACCCAACAAAACTTCTGACTTCCTGATAACCAGAATCAAATATAAAGTTAGATTAGGAGACTACCCTTTGTATTGCAACACCACCTCGCTTTTTCTCTGAGTTGAAAGGGAAAACCTGGAGAACTTTGGACTGCAATCTAACACTATCAAACTCCATCCCCAACTGAGAACAGAAAAGAGAAAAAGTCAGAAAGGAAAATATTTACTGTTAGTACAAACTTCACAAAGAAGCAAATACTTAAAATACAACAAAAAAGTTTTACCTTGACAGCCCAGGAAAGGATAGCCTTTTCAGTAGGAGATCCAGAAATCTCAACGTCCCCACCATCCTGCCAAAATTAGTTTGTCAATGACGGCGTTCATTCTTTGGAAAGCAATTATACTAAGATCTAACTAAATTAATACACAATCCCAAACACATATCAAACATCAGATCAACTCAACAATGCAGGAAAACAAGTATATTTATATCCTAGATAAGGGAATAGAGAGAAGAACTCAACTCAACTAAGCCCTATTGTCGAGCTACTTGAGATTGGCTATATTGATCCTTTTTTTCATTATGTTTATTAAGAAACATATAATACAAAAGAAAAATAACAAAAAATGCTTTTTACTCACTAGCCAAACTTTACTTGAATCTAGCAATCTTGTATTTGGTAGTCAACCTTCTTTTAGTCAGTACTGGTAATTGTGAAAAAATCCCAAATTAAGAATATATCAAGAAACAAAGATATTGTTGTTGGTTCTGGGTAACTTTTATCAAGCAAACTCAAAAATGATCAAAGGATCTATCCAAGAAGAAACTTGAAGAGCAAAACAAAAGAAAATTCTGTAAATGTTGTAGAAATTTCCACAAATTTATCAAGTGCAGGATGTTCTGAAATTTGTTCAGAGGATAAGTGGTAAATCTCCATCTTCGTTCATGAATTCTGGAAAAATAAACTAAATTGCTTGCTTAATTTACTCATATTCAAGCCATACAATGAAGAAATTGGAAAATATGAAATATACACGATGAAAAACTCTTCCATATTATTTCTAGAACCTAAGCAAAGGACTATGATGAGATTTCTATCTTTTTTATCCTTTTATGAAATTTACAAAATAAAATGACTATTTCACCATATAAACCCTTCAGAAATGGAACAATTATTTGCCTTTACATATGTGAATTGACAACAAACTGCCTGCTTATAAGCCTAAACTTGAACAACACAAAATCCCTCTCTTGATATTATCAAGTTGAAAAGAAAAAACAAACAGAAAAAAGAAAAAAAAAAGGGCAGGGGAAATAGCATCTTTACCTTGGGAACAAAAACATTTCCTGTGCTGTTCTGGGCAACACCCTCATATAACAAAGATCTAACTTCAGAATGCAACTGTGAGGAATCATCTGGTGGAGCAACATTTGTTCTCCCAATATAAGCCGCAACTACAGTCATCTGAAATATATAAATTGCACTAGTCAAACCAGAATATCTGGAACCTTTTATCTAATCAGTAAAATTAGAACAAAAGTATGAAAAATCTGCATTTATACATGTCTATCATACATCATATCAATAAGAACAGGAGATTGATGAATCTTTGATTAATTAAAACATCCAACTACCATCTTGAAAATGCTAATTAACTGATTAAATCATATGATGAATAACAATTAAAAAAAAAAAATAAAAGCAAGAAAAATGAAATAAATAGAACCATAATGTGTGTGCTCCCTAGACATATTACTTTGATGTTTTGTCAAATTAATCATATAGGAAAGAAGAAAAGGCAGCAAGGGACTTGAATGAGCTGGATATGCTCCCCTAAAATTTATTAAAGATAAAGGCTAAACAATAGTTATAAAATAATTTAACAAAAAGTTCAAGAGAGTTTTTTTTTTCCATTATAATATTAGCCAATAAAAAGATGGACTCTACTAATTACTTCAAAATAGCAAGGAACATGTGCCCATAACTATGCTAGTATATTTTAAAAAATAATAACACTTGGTTAAACACTATAATTCACACACGAGCAATAATAATAATAAGAGGTATGCATAAAACTTTAGAGAAGTAAAAAGTAGTATACAAAGCTCTTCTCCTTTTTCTCTTCAATTCACTATAAAAAACCTAGCTTGTTACCACTTATGATATGAAAAATTTTTTTCCTTTCCAGAGTATTGGAGTTTCAAATGAATCACAATAGTGGGCAGCTTCCCTTTCCTGTAAACTCTCTCCACCCTAACCAGCAGAATTTGAACCTGAGATCTCTTGATGGAGATCTCAAGCCTTGAACAATAAAATTCTATCCTCATTCCGACACAATGAAGCTGGAATAGAATGACTGGAGGCCTTTAGAATTTATTTTTGAGCTCTGTTGTTTTGAAAACTATTATTCATTGTTTTTTTAGGATAAGTACAAAAATAAATAAATATAAATACCTATCAGATATTTTTTCACTCGTGAGACTGTGTTTTCACATTTAAGGTTTGTGGTTTCATTTTCCTTACACTACAATACCCTATCAACTAAAGTCATTCATTATTATTTAATAACAAACCCTTAACATAGCATTAACTTTCAATATGTGATTTACCATCAAAATAACTACTGAAATACTTCTACAAAAAATTATTTCTGTTTATTCTTAGTAAAATTAAAAATACATGTAATTTTATTTATTGTGAGTTTATTATAGTTAGTTGACTGCTATATCTTATAAATGATTTTACTACTGAATATCAATATTATTTTAATAATACATCGTAAATTTCTGCTGGTATTATCATATTGCAAGAAAAATGAAACTATATTCTCCAAAATGTCAAATAAAAAATCACAAAACCTCAAGTGTAAAGTGTCTAACCATAGGGTACTGTTGTGTACTTCTATCTTTTTCCTACGGGGAATCAACATCCTACATATTTAGAATCTCTAGTCACACTTGGGTAGTGATGCTCAATTAATCAGTAGTGAATCAAATAACATCTATAGAAGTTATTTTTTTGTATTGTTGTCCTAAGGCTGCCAAGAATGACAAATAGAAGCTTTCATATTTTAACCAGACCTTAAAAACAGCAGATAATTGTGAACTTCAACCGCCCAGTTATGCACATCCATCTATTTAAATTTCTACAAGAGTAATTAAATTTACTCAAAGCAGACTGAGAAGACAAAACTTGCAAACTGTTCCTTTTTTTGTTTAGAACTTTAGGGAACAAATTAAAATAAGGTGAAAAGACCTAGGAGCAATTTATCAATTACAACTTAATTTTGTGTTTCTAAGAATTTATACTCCATTCAATATGTGCAGATATCCTAACAGATCTGAGGCATATCTGAAAATGGAAGCAATTTTTAACCTGCTATTCAAAGCCACAAAACCACCCCAGGTAGCTAAGCCACAAATATATCCAACATATGCGGCATACAAGCATGGCTAATCCTATATCTATGATTTCAGTCAGATAACCCACCTCATTCAAGGTTAATGTTCCAGTCTTATCACTGCAAATTGTTGTAGCCGAGCCCATAGTTTCACAAGCTGAGAGCCTACGAACCTGCAAATCTATTGCTGTCAGACAAATGTCATAGAGCCAGAATATGGAAAAATAACCAATTGTAGAAGAAAATTTTAAGGAAAACATAGAGGTACTTGCCAAGGCTTTATCAGCCATCATCTTCCGCATTGAGTATGCTAGTCTGTAAGCAATGAAGTATAAAGCCAAAATGAAAAAAGGGTACAAGAGGGAAAAAGTGTAAAAGCTCCGGTGTAGCTGAAATTGTCAAAATGGCACAAGATAACTTAAACTTACGTCAGAGTAACAGCCAGAGGAAGCCCCTCTGGCACAGCAACAACAACAATAGTGACCTGAATGCTAAACAGTTAGTCAATAAACTACATAACATAAGGAAAATTTTATCCAGGGATTGCACATACTGCAATGGTAATAATTTTAATCACTCCATCCATCGCCTCACTGATCTTGGTCTGGCCTTTGACAAACTGGACTTCTCCCCTTGAATTCCTTGTGCCTCCAGTAAAATATCTATAAATTTGGATCATGTTGTAGTTAGTAAGTAGCTATACAAAAATTGAACAAATCAGTGACCACCAAAAGATATAACTTACCGGGCCAAGAGGACACCAAGAACAATAACAGCTACTGAAAGACCAACAATCCCAATAAAAGTAGCAACTCCATTCAAACGTACCTGTCTCACATCATCAACAACTCTTCTTCAATGTAAATATGTGAATTTCTTTCAGGAACCTTTAAGTACAAAAATTAAGAACAAACCTGCAAGGGAGTTTCTTCACCAGTGTCCTCTGAGATACTTGCCATCAGCAGTCCCCATTCGGTGTTGATACCAACACCAGTTACCTATAAATGAGGAAGAATTGAATCTTCAATATGCTAAACCAAAGAAATACTGAATTCTATTAAAAATAAACACGGTTATGCCACATGTGGTCACAAGGGACAGCATAAAGATAAAGGAAGATTACATAGTCAAAGGAAGGATCATAATGATGATGCAAAAAAAAAGTTTACCCAATTAAGGACAACCAATGGGGTTTAATGCTTTCCTACAAAGGACATAAATAATATTCTGCATGCTTAATCAGAAACTTTACTGTGTTGATGAGTCTACCCAAGAGATGCCTTTTCATGTAGTCTATACACATACATGTGCTATGTGCCCCATTGACAAATAAACTTGTCTCATGTGAAAATGCTTATGAAATTTATAAATGGAAAATGATTGCTACAAATTCTCTATGATATAACTAAAGACCACTCGGTTAACAGGAACACTTGAACATTCTACTATATGCCGTGTCTACATTTTAAAAGACATCATGCAGAGCATACTAAGGAATATACCAGCATAGTACCAACACCATCTGCTACTTTGCAACCAGACATCAAAAATGGTGCCTTATGATCCTTGCGAACCTGCAATAAAGATCAGAGATAAGAACACTTATTTGCACCACAAAAAATGTGCATCAATACAAGGTCAACGAACATACAATTTTGCTTTCACCCGTCATGCTAGACTCATCTATGGCAAGAGAATGACCAGTAATCAAGACTCCATCAGCTGGGACCTAAGAAAAACAATTAGTTATCAAGTTAATTGTCAAAAACATTTACATGCTAGAGAAAAACAAACTGATATGGAACAAAACTCACCTGGTCACCTATTCTAAGAGGTACAACATCACCAACTACAATATCAAATATTGAAATTTTCAATGTTCTGCCACCTCTCATGACCTGCAAAAGTTTTCAAACTTATGCACTTATTCAGAAAACCAACATTTAAAAAATAGATACATGCACAAATCTAAAAGTATATATGTTTATTCTCAAGAAGTATGAGGACATACCTCTAACTGTATATTTTGCTTCTCCTCATTTAAATTTTGAAACTGGAGAGATTGACGATAATCGCTAACAGCTACGAAACACAAAAAAGAGAGAATTGCAAGGGATCAACAAAGACATAAAATGAGAGTCAGCATAATAACAGTTAAAGTACTTAGAAAAACATATCACTAGCATTCAAAATAAGATTTGGGATTGGCCAAATCCATCAGCTGAAAATTATTCTGGTCCTTGTGTTCTTTTTAAAACACATACCATCTTTCTTCATACCATCCCCACCCAAAAAAAAAGTTAACAAGTGGGTAGATCCATAAAAGATACTGTGTATCAATCTGTTCACAAGCGTTTGATTTTTTTTTTAACTACTGGTATCTAAAAGATGTCAATAAGGATTTACCAAGTGGTGCTTTGCAGTTCCAGAATAAAATTTAAAATTGTTGCCACATGGCTTCCAAAAATTTCCTATTACATCTGCATGAATTTTTGTCTTCTGAGCCCTTCTCTACTTCCTTTTCATCCTTTCATCTCCCTCATTAGTTAAGTCATATATATATATATATATGTATATATGTCCTTGAGATCCATATATATTTGAATGTCTATAAATACATAGTTAGCAGTCACCAAGAGTTCTTATTGCCAAAGGAACTCATTTAAAGGACAGTTTTCAATTACTGATAAACATACACATCTGCTCTCTTGTGGGTTCTGATTTACAGGTGCATTTTCTTGCAAAGATTCTATTCAATTGATCTTCTTGAGTTATCTCCCAATTTTTCTAGTGTTTAATGCTCTAGTTTTAAGCTAAAATAGTGTTTAATGCTCTAGTGTTTAGTGTTGATTTTATTCAACTGTCACATTCACATTACATTGTTACTGAGTTTTTTCAGTATATACAAGTATTCAGGCTTTGTCTTTGTTTTTATCTGAACTTTTAAACAATAATATAACAGCAACTGTTAACTTTTTTCAGTATATAATTACTGCTGACAGGTCCCTTTTATTTGATAGAACCACAAAACTAAAATAACGAATGAATCCCAAGATGCCAACCAATTTAGAGGAATCAAATCCACAACCTAAAGCCCGATCATATGCTAGCTAACCATCAGCTCAAAACAATAAGCAGTAATAAGAGAAATGTCAATAAAATTTTTGTCAGACAAGAGATAAAAGTAAACAAAGCATCTAGGTCTTTCATGAATCATTTATGAGCCATATAATCATGCATACCAAAACTTGCTTTCCCACTACTAGGATACAAATGGAAAACATATGCACCAAAATAAGAATACCATACAGACAAATTCAATACCTGTAACAACTATTACAAGAATAACAGCAAAAGCAATGCTTGCCCCATCATACCATCCTTCTTCTGGACCCTGTGTGAAATTTCAACACATTAACAAGATAAAATATTCGCTTTCATGGAGAAAAAGAATACTAACAACAAAAGACAGGGATTCTCAGGTTGAACCAAAGTAAAACTTGTCAAAACAAGCATCAGAAGAATACCAGTTAGTAGAGGGTAGAAGCATTAAAATAAAACAAAGAGACATCAAGATAGAACTTCAAAGACGTTTGAGAAACAAATAAAATAAATACGATTTAGAATAAACGAAATGTAAAATATTTTTCAGATAAGTGCTCATTCTCAATAGCATTTTTTTTATTTCTATCTTAAAAGGACTGTACACTAATATGGTCAATCAGTACACTACAAGAAAATCCAATCTCATTAGCAATTTCTTTAAAAAAAATAATAACAAACAAATAAATATTTTATTTTTCAACCATGCACAATTATACATTTTATAAGTTAGAAAACTTATCAATAAGCGAAATAAATAAATAACAAGGAACTCCAGCCTGCATGGAAAGAAAATGCTCCATGTCTTATGATTGGAACACTACTAAGTTCAAATTTGCTGTCTAGGCAATAAACTAAGTTACATTTGCAATTTTAACCTCAAATTCATTCCTAATATGTAATGGAGAGTTTGGCTCCATTTTTTACGCTACCTATTCATAAGAACTGATTTATCAATTCATTTTACCTTTAATTCGTATTTCCTTTTTTTTTTAACTTCCTTTCTGCCTAATTCTTTTTCCATTCTCCCTATCACTGTTCCATAACTTATTGCCCAAAGCCCAATCTTAAGCATCTTGCTCGCTATACTAAGACAAAGCACCAATGAAAAAAGAAACAATAAATGTCCAAGCCTAAATTGTAAAAAATTACAAAAGATGATTTAACATCTCCTTTTTCAAAAATTTGGAGATAAAATTATTCTCAAAAACAATAAAACAATTTTAAAAGTTCATTAAGAACTAAATGTAAAATCATGTTCTTGAACTCTCATTTTGAAGTTAAAATACTTACTCTTATTGCAGTTTTGTTATCGCATTCAATACTTAAATATCCTATACTTTTGTTTATATGGATTTAGATAACAACAATTCTCAAAAGTTTCCTCAAAATTTTTCTTTGTTGGGTATGCTAGAAAATTTGTTAAACTGCAATTCCCATGTTTAGAAATGATATAATTACATACTATGTTATAATCTTAAAATAGAGAAGCAATCTTTGAAATCCGATGTTAACTTCTAGTGTTATGGCATTCCATTGAGTTTCAAATACAAAACTAATGATCGCCATGTTCCGCATTTTGGATCTCCTACTATTCTATGTTCTTCCCAAAAGCGTGCTAATCTATATGTTGTGCAAAGGTGAGTATCTTCTATTCATTGGATAAAAAGCTTTTTCTCTACAAGAGCCTTGTGCAGTAAACCCCTACAAGCGGTTCGTCCGTCGTCGTAAAGTAGTCGCTGTGAAGCTTTTGGAAAGAGGGGTAGACTTGTAGTCGCTGTTCTAGGGCAACTTATTGAGCTGAAATGATGCAATGAAATGCACTTATTTAAGAAGATAAACGTACCTCTGTTTTAATTCCTAGCACCAATGATGCTACGGCAGCTACGATCAAGATGATGAGGGTTAAATCTTGCCAAGCTTCCCAAAGGAACCTCTAAAAAGCAAAACAAGCAATAAGAAAAATATTCCTAATGCAACTTAGAAACAAATAACACATTTCAATAAGAAAAGTACTATTTGGTATGACCTAATACCAATTTTCAGTAACAACCCATGTGTCATACCAGAAAACCCCGTCCTTTTTTCTTGGGATATGTATTTGCACCAAATGCACTCTTTCGCTTCATCAAATCATCCTCATCTCCACTAACTCCAGTCTCCAAATTTGTTTTCAACATATTAGCTAACCCTTTCGTCTGATGGATTGACGAGAATTAGGAAAATTAGATTTAAGTAGTGAGTCAATTCCAAAGAAGGAGAAACTATGTTAATAATTGACTTACGCCTCCATACTGTTGTAAAGCAGAAAGATTATGATCCCTAGTCATTGATGCAAGTTGTTCTAGTCCAATTGCATAATCACCACTAGGAGTTGGAGCCGCAATTGCTGGACCTATCACTTAACAAGTAGAACGAACCATGAAAAATAAGAAACAACAAGCCACAAAAGCAAAAAAGTGTGGCAGAAACATAGATGGAAAGAACCATGACAAATAAGAAATAAAAAACCATAAAAGCAAACTATATATATATCTAAGTCATTAACTAATCTGACTGTTGCTTTATTCGTTTATCTCAGGATATTAACATTTAAAAAGAAAAAAAAAGGTTTATCACTTGCACAAAATCACACTTTAACAATCGGAGGTTTGAATTGATACTAAAGATATTTCTTTTAAGTTATAACTATCCCCATGAGAACTTATGGTAAATGATGTGTTAGAAATCATGATTCTTTCATTTTTATCCATAGTTTTTCAACAATTATGTAATCCAATTAGTGGATCCCTTACAATCCAGCTCCATATACCATCAACAAATACCAAAATTTAGGTAAAAATGACAATTTCACTTCCACCGCCTACAAAAAATACATGTTTATAGCAAGATTTAGCACTAAATTCCCCTTCTTTTGTTTAAACTTTTGTAGTTTTTTGGTCTTCCAAAATGCAAAAAGAATGATACAAAACCTCCAACAAATTCAAAAATTCCTCTATTTGATGTAACAATTTCAAAATTTTATTTTATAAGTATGATAATATCTCAAAAAAGGAGTTTCAAATCATTTATTCAGACATTGTGTTAATAATTCAATTCCAGTTTCTAAATCAGATTCTGAAAGTATAATATTGTGGCTAAACATCCTCTTCCATCGATTTAAATACCACATAAATTACTTGTTCTAGTTCCAACTCGCAAGATCTGGAAAATCCTATCTGTAGATTGCAATTTCACTTATTGGCATCTATATTTACATAGATAACATAGCAGTGGCCACATAGGGAAGTAATTGAACGATTAAACTCTACCAAGCCTTTATCGAAAATCTAATCATATCATAACAATAAGTTAATCTAAAATTGCAAGAAAGTACTATGGGCGCATCAAAGCATGTTTCCTGATTCAATTCAAATTGGGGACGTAAACTTAAAATAAAACCAGAAGAATGAAAGTTATTATTGAATACCAAAATTAACGAGTAAAATAATAGCACATGATATTTAATCTATGTTTTAAAGTTAATCTATTGTTTCAAGTATTTGGAAAACAAAATCAAATTGAGACAAGAAGAAATATCGCATCAAAATTCAGTTAGCTCAAAACTACATAATTGCCCATGTCCGATATTAATATGTTTTGAAATTAAATGTAAAAGCTGAATGTAACTAGCGACTTAGCAGATATGCCATGCCAAACACTAGGTAGAATAATATCATCAATACTTGAAGGAAGAAAATATGTAGGAGAGTATAAGATACCAATTTGCCGCTCCCCAGCAAGTTTGAAAAGCAACGCAGCCTGTGAGAAAAAAAGATGTAAGTATTGACTGAAAGTATACAAGTGTAAAATGCTTATCAAATAGTTAGTTAAGATTAGAAACTATACTCTTATAACTTGTGCATGGGCTCTAATCATCCTCCTCCTTTGCTCTTTCTCGTCTTCCTTTTTCAAGTCCAAGGTGTATCGAAACCGACGAGAAGCATTGAGAACAAGTGCTGCTTGCTGTGAAGGACCAATACACCTTTCAGTCCATGGAAAAACAGACTAGCAATATACTACATAAATGCAAACTATGTTGGACATCAGCATGCAGTTTCACAGTAATTTTAATAAATACAGATGTAAGTATCAACAGAAAAAGAAAAAGCGAATCAAAAAATTGTGGGTAAACACTATTGGTAAGCATTGTCTTATTACAATATTGGTATACGAATATACATAGAATAATAATAAGCACATTGCTTAAAACGATAATAAGATAGGAATTTATTTGAAGAAATTGCAAAACTTGAATTGTGCTAAAATTTACAAGTAGACACTTGAACATTTCAATTTTCCATGAATAAAAACAAAAAAAATGAAAAAATGGTGGGAACCATTCAATCTGCAATCTGCATTGGGTTTGATTTGTTAAACAAATGCCCAAACCAGTGGAATTGGAATTGGAATGGAAATTAGTTAACGAGACATGAATGACATTGGGAATAAATGCAAAGCAAGATTGAAGAAATGTAAATTAACGGGTAGGAGGTAAGAAAATTTACCCTCCAACGCCTAAGAGTCTCAAGAGGAGCATTTTTGGTTTGAGCAATATCGAAGGGATCATCAGATTGAAGAGGGAGAGGGTTATGGTGATCATGGTCTTGGTGCACATCGAGCTTAGTGTTAGGGCCTGCCTCCATGTCACGCTGCCTCATTGAGGAGGAAGACTGCAACAATAATCCATTGGAAGGGGAAGAAGTGCTCATTATTATAATAATCTAAATCAACCAAAATTAATAATAAAAATAATAATAATAATGAATTAAAAGATAGATCCACCCAAGCAGCACACCAAAACGAAGGGAAAGGCCACTTCAGTCCCTCTCTAGCCAACCAAAAAACAAACAAACAAACAAACAAAAGATGAACTACATCAATTGCAATTTCACTGTCAATCAAAAAGCAGAAGCAAAGCAGCAGAAACAGAAAGAGAAAGAAAAGGATGTTTTGGTTGACAGAGAACAACCAAGCAACACGCATTCACACTTATTGCTCCGCGAATGTCGCAAGCCTCTGGCTTAGAGAAGGAAGCGCTATTTTCACATCTATTTTTATACCTTTTCCCAATTTATCATATAACCTAATAAAATAATTCTAAAATACAACAATTTAATTTTTTTTTTATATAAAAAAAAATCAAAAATCTGCCGGCGATGATGATGATGAATAATGGATGCACACTCACTGCTTCAATCTAATTCTTCTTGACTTTACCAATTATCACTACAATAGACCGAAGCGAAGACTGAGCCCAACTCTATGTAACTCGACGGAACCTTCCGCGAAATTTCCCCCCAGTAGTACACTTTTATTTTTTTTTTTTTTTTGAACTGGTAGTACACTTTTATTTTTATATATGGAAAATTTCCCAATTAATAATTTTTACAGTAGAAATGGAGATTTTTTTTACCCACTGTCAAACAATCACACTAATTCAACTAATTAATTTTTTTTAATTGGCTACGCTATTTTCACCCTCGGCTGACTCGGTTCACCTTATCTTTTGCTTATTTCATTTCTCTCTCTATTTCCCTTCCCTTACCCAACCTCCCCCAATTCATTGCATCATTTCAGTTCGTTTCCATTTCCATATACATATTATTATTAATTATGAAATTGTTGATTGGATTGCATCCTCATCAAGATTGTTATTATACAGCTCGTCTGGAGATCAGCCCTTTCACAGGATTCAGCATCATCGGATTGTCAATCCCACCAGGCAATATTCAATTCTGATGCCCTTTCATCCCTAGCTACAACTTCAGTGCCTATGATTATATATCACAACAAATACTGGAACATTGACTATAAGCAACAACTTCATAATCAAATCTTGAACATTGACTATAAGCAACAACTTCATAACTTGGCTTACTTGAACAACCTCTGCGCCACCAAATTGCAAAGTCCGCAGAATTTTTCTGATTTTAGACGATCAGCTGTTGTAATTTTCCATACAAGATCATAGCTAAGTTATTAGCAAATAGATTGAGGCATTGGCTGAATTCTTTGATCACCCCATATCAATCAGCTTTTGTTCCAAACAGGAACATTATAGACAACATAATAATCACCCATGAGGCTTTCCATGGTCTGAAAACAAGAAGCAGCTGCAGAATATTTAATATGGCTCTCAAGCTAGATATGGAGAAGGCCTATGACAGGGTGTGCTGGGACTTTGTAGAGCAAGTAATGAGGAAGATGGGGTTCTCGCAAAAATGGATCAAGTTGGTCATGGAATGCGTGAGATCTGTAAGCTAGGCAGTGGTATATGGGAATGCTCAATATTTCTTTAAACCTACAAGGGGATTGAGACAGGGTGACCCACTCTCTCCCTACATTTTCATTATAATTTCAGATGTGCTTTCTAGAATGTGTATGCAGGGAGTTCAAAGCCGGATATTAAAGGGTTACAGAATTAAAAGAGAAAGCCCTACTCTTACTCATGTTCAATTCGCCGATGACACGATCCTCTTTGGATGAGCAGATGTCAATGAAGCCCTTGGTATTCAAATGATTATCCAGCAATATTGTGCAGCCTCAGGACAGAAACTGAATACAAGTAAGTCTGGTATTCTCTTTAGTGTAAATACCCCTTTCTCTATCAGACAACAAATTTGTTCTCTGATAGGCATAAAAGAAGAAAGAGCTCTATATAAATATATTGGGATTCCAATGGTGTGGGGGAGATCCAAAATAAACCTCTGTGATTTTATTTGTGCAAAAGTCTTGCAAAAGGCACAAAGATGGAAGGCTAACTCGTTATCGTAGGCCGGGAAGGATGTCATGGTTAAAGCAGTTCTCCAAGCTACACCGTCATATGTGATGTCAGTTTTCAAGCTTCCAATTTCCGTTATAAGGAAGCTAGAGCAAATGGATCAACAACTTTTGATGGGCGCAAGACGTTAATAAAAAGAAAATTTACTGGGTTACTTGCAATAGGATAAAGGTCTCTGTCTCGACTCACGAGTCACGATAGAGAATAGTGTGTCGCGAGGGGTCATTGACGGCCCCTGTATTGGGGGGCAAAACAAGTAAAAAATATATTTTTTTAGTGGAACTCGCGACACACTTTTCACATCACGAGTCCCGATGTATGTATCATCCTTTGGTATAATATAACAAAAAACAAGTTAGAATGAGGAGTGGGCTTCCGAGAATTGGAGTTGTTTAACAAGACTCTACTCACTAAAGAAAGTTGGAGAATATTGACTAACCCCTCTCTTTTAAGTGCTAAGATGTTGAAAAGCATATATTTCCCTCATTCCACCTTCATGGAAGCAAAGAAAGGATATAGACCTTTGTTGAACCTTGAGGGGTAAAATAGTCATTTTTTATGGTTATAAGTAATTAAGTAAAATTAGATTTAATCTGTGTGTTTAAGTGTTTATATTCAGGTTGATTAATCTTGCAAAAATCAAGTCCAGACACAAGCTATGATAAATTCATCATGATCATAACTGCACAAGTCCAGTAATGAAAAGTCAATACTTTGATTTTATAAAGTATTCAACTCTGTCATAGGCATGACAATGTTGTCACAAGTAATGACAAGAGGCAAAATCGAAGATCAAATTTTGTGACAAAAGCTGAAGTCGAATTTGGTCAAAAATTATGAGAATCTTCATTATAAGTGGTCACAAGCAAATTCCAATCATTAAAAAAATTTTCAAGCAAAACTATAAAGATTCAGTTTACAAAATTTCAAGAATTCCCGAAGCTAGTCATGAACATGACAGCCTGTCATGACCAATGTCACTACTAGTGTCATGATCATGACGACCAATTCTAAAAGTTCTTGAGAGTTGTTATGACTAGTGTCACCACCAGTGTCATGATCATGAAAGCGCACGAATTCAAATTTCTATCTTTGCGCCTCGACTATCATGACCATGACGATCTTTTCATGAGCATGACAAAGTTACAGATTTCTTTTTTCTTTTGTGGTTGAACGGATCTATTTGCATTTAATGCACATCCAACAGCTCTTTTTCTCTATGAGAGTATAAATACTACTGATAATTAAGCTGGAGCAACGTAATGAAGCTGAGCAAAACCATTTAGAGCTATCTTTGAGCATTTGTTTCTTGAATTTCATCTTCAACAACCCAAGATATTCATCTTTAATCTTTGTAATCTTTTCTATCTCAAGAGTGTTCTTAAGTGTGGGTTAGTGAGTGTTTAATACAATCATTCAATGGCTCAATAGTGAGATTGAGTGAGTTGGGATTGAGATTTAAACACTTGTAAGCTAAGAGGATTGTTCTAGCACTTGGTTTGAGTGTAGCCTTTGAGAAAACACTTGGGTTTGAGTGTGAGCCTTGAGAAAACACTTGGATTTGAGTGTGAGCCTTGAGAAAACACTTGGATTTGAGTGTAAGCCTTGGGAAAACACTTGTAAGCTAAAATGATTGTTCTTAGCACTTGAGTTTGAGTGTGAGCCTTGTGAAAAACACTTGGGTTTGAGTGTGAGCCTTGTGAAAAACACTTAGGTTTGAGTGTGAGCCTTGGGAAAACACTTGGGTAGCTTAGATTTAAGCTTGTAAGGGTTTGATATACACCGTGAAGTAGATTGATAGTGGATTGAAACTGTCAACAAGTGATTGAGGAGAGTACGTATGCTTTGAGGGCCAAATCTCTATAAATTCCTGTGTTTTTTCTTACTCTTCTTCTTCATTCTATTGTGCTTTTATCCCTTTATTAGCTTGTTCTTTGTTGAAAAATCAAAATTTCCTAATTAGCTCAAAAAGCCAATTCACCCCCCCCCCCTCTCCCCCCCTCTCTCAGCACTTGTGGAATTACAACCTTCATGGATATGGACTAGCATTCTGGAAGGTAGAGAATTGATTGAAAAAGGTAGCCGTTGCAATATATCATCAGGCCAATTAGTCAATGTTTAGGAAGACAGATGGGTGCCAGGTCTGCCTAAATTTAGAATACACTCTTCTGCTCCAAGTAATTCTCAAGTCATGCTAGTAAAAGGCCTGATTAATCGTCATCAGAAGAATTGGAACTTAGACCTTCTAAAACAACTATTTCGATCCGAGGAAGTTAATGCCATTGAGCAGATTCCTATAATGGGAAGGGGGTAGCAAAAAATTAGTTTCGCACTATGATAGTAGAGGGAATTATTCTGTAAAATCAAGATATCACTCGTTAAAAAAGGAGAAACATGAACTGGAGATAGAAACAAGTCAGGCTTCTTCTTTTTCTTGTAACAAAAAAGAGTGGCTATCAATTTGGAAAATGCAAGTGCCAGCAAAATTCAAGTATTTCATTTATCGATGTCTTCGTAATTCTTTGGCCACAAAAGAAAATTTGGCAACTAGAGGATGCCAGTCGAAAGCAATATGTCAAATTTACCATGAAACAAATGAAACTGTGTATCATGCTCTCTTTTTCTGCCCAAAAGTTTAGCGAGTTTGGTTTAGCTCCCCTCAGAACTATAGGCCACTAGAAATAAGAGGCTTAAACTTTAAGAATTGGTGGAAAGAGGTGATAGAACTGTTAAAAAAATAGGAGAACGATTATAGACTAGAATTGGCCTCGATTACATGTTGGTAGGTATGGAAGCATTATAATAAAGAAATATTTTCAAGGAAAGAATATGATCCCAGGAATTCCTTACGAAGAGTCATGATGCAATGGAATGAATGGTTAAAGGAAAACATTCACCAAAGTTTAATGGTTATTAATAAACCTCAGTTCCGAGTTGGATGGATAAATCCAAGCCAAGGGCAGTACAAGATTAATTGTGACGCTAGTTTTGATTGCAATAAGAAGGAAGGTCAAGCAGCTTTCATTTGCAGGAATTATAAAGGAGAGGTAGTATCAATTAGAGCTAAGTTCCTAAAATGCTCATCTGCAGAAGTGGCTGAAACCGAAGCTATAAGAGAAGCATGCTACTTCATCAAGAACCATAAAATTCGAAACATTATAATTGAATAAGATGTTAAAGGAAGTGTGGAAGCCTTAAAAGAAGCCATGAAAGTGGGTGTGGAAAACATCAAATGGGAAATCACAACAGTTATAGAAGATATTATTATTAATTGTGGAAGGGAGTTGAAAAGCCTGGGGACTAAAATATCACATATCAGAAGGGACTCAAATGAAGTAGCACATTGGTTAGCCACAAATAACTTTTTGTTACAGCAAGGAGACATATAGAGCAACAGACCTGATTTTTTAACAAAGTTATTGTTAAAGTATGTAATGGGGGCTTAAGTAACAGAAGAAGTTCCTGGTTGTTGTTTTATTAGTTTTTTTTTTTTTTTGGGTTTGTAGTTGAGTCCCAGTAGTTTGGTTTCTAGGTTCTATGTTAGATTCTTTTTAATTGTTTTGGTTTTTATTCTTCGTCCAGTAGTAATGATTGCCATTATTGCAATCTCTTTCAGGTTGGTTGTTTGTAGTCTCTTAGGCCGGCCCAGATTTTATTCTCTGTATCTATTTAGTTGTGCCGGCTTTTTGGCTTGTTTCGCTGTTTGGTTCTTAAGGAATCAGTTTATTTTCAAAAAAAAAAAAAACAACCCAAAGCCATATATTAGTGCAAAAATACTTAGTATAGTTGGGCAACTACATGAATAGTGAAATAGTTGGTCATGTGCCTTGTTTGGTCATGTTTCATTATCCACTTGGGTAATGAGTTGGCACATAAACAATGAGACATCAAAAAATGAGTTAATTTTATCAATAATTCCTATATGAATCAAATTTGTTAACTCAAATTTATCATGTTTGCATATTATATATATAGTGTAATAAAATTATTAAGTATAATATATACTATCTAATATATGAAATTATTATACTTTAGTAAGTATATTATTAAGTAGATATTAGATAATCGTAATTTATTATTTAATAAATAAAATAATTAAATATAATCAAAACTATATATATATATATATATATATAATTGAATTATTAAGTAGATATAATATTTAGTATTAAATAAACAAACCTACCTAAAACTATGTAGTTTCATAGTAAAACTAAGTACCTTTGGTAAAATTAAGATATTTTTATTTCTTTTTTTAATTATTAATTTAATATAATAGTTAATGTTAAAAAATACATCTATTATTAAGTTAATATAATAGTTAATTTTTAAAAAAATAACTCTACCTAAAACAACGTAGTACCATTGTGATACTATGTAGTTTCATAATGATATTACATAGTTTAGGTTAAGCTAAGTTACTAGCTAAATAATCCAAATTTTAAAATAAGTAATATGATTAAGTGGATATTATATAATAGTAATTTATTATTAAATAAATAAAAATTATTAAATCTAATAAGAAAATTAGATATTTATAATTTAAATCAATATAAATGTTAGCACTAAATGAAAATAATTTAATTATTAAGTTAATATAACAGTTAGTGTTTAGGGTGTGCATCGGGTGGGTTGAGTTTGAATTTTTTTTTTTTTTTCAAAAAGTGAAAACTGAACCAAACCAAAATTTTATAGTGGGTCGACAGTCAGTTAATTGACTAATTAATAAAAAATAAAAAGAAACAAAAATAAATGAATTCCAGTAGCCAAATAGTCATTGCGCCTGTTTTCGCTCTAAAGATCACAGGTTCAAGTCACTGCTAGGGTTCAAACTAAGGGTGTAATTAAGTTGAGTCGAGTCGAGTTGACACACTGCCAAGCTCAATAAATGCTCGTTAAATGAGCATGGTGAAGGTTGGGGATGAAGTTAATATACTCCAACAACCATACTTTGATCCCCAACTTTAAATATAGCACATGGAAGCTAATTTAAGACGTTAGATAGTTGGTTGAACAAAATTGCTCTTTGAAATTATTGTGTATTCAATTCATTAATTGTATTTTCATTGAATCTTTAAGTGTGGATTGTGTAACAGCTTTAGGTTTTCTTCATCGCTTTCTTGGGCAAACAAAGGGAAGTGAGGAACCAATGTTAGTGGATTTGGTTTAAGTGTTGGCCATTAAAACATTTGGGTTATTGGTTTTGGTTAAAGTTATGCCAAGAGAAATTTGATTGTAATGGGTTTGAGTTGAGCCTTAAAAACTCAAAGTGTAATCAATCTAAGTGATTAATAGATTGGTTATGGGTGTTAAAAATCCTAACTTGAGATAAGTTAGGTGGAGACGTAGATTTAATTGAGGAGCCGAACTCCTTAATTTTTTTGTCTCATTTTCTTTGCTCTTACTTTTAGGAAATCCTTTTTAATCTTTAATCTCTTTTCTAAATCATAAGCCCTATTCACCCAAAACTAAAAGTGTAATCAATCTAAGTGATTAATAGATCGGTCATGGGTGTTAAAAATCCTAACTTAGGATAAGTTAGGTGGAGACGTTGGTTTAATTAAGGAGCCAAACTCCTTAATTTCTTTGCTCTTACTTTTAATAAATTCTTATATATATACATATACATATACATATCGGCATTCTTACCAAACAAGGCGTTCTCTACAAGACCTTTCACACTTGCAATCAAACCGTATCCTAGGAATGGTGAATTTAGTCGCATAAAGGCAAAAAGAAATAATAGAATTCTATGTTAGGATAGATAGTAAGCAAGGAGTCTTACTTAGTTGAAACTTTAATAAGTTTTGTCTGTTGGGTTTCGTGATAGAAAACGCAGCGAAAAATCAAAATTTTTATCACGTTCCCGAATCCAGATCCATGCAATTCGATTAATTGATTTAGTTAGGGTTTTCAAAACCTTACCGCAATCGAATGTAGAGGCTAGATTGCTGGAAGGAAGAGAGGAGATTCACACCGATGACACCCTACCTAAAGCTTTTGCTTTCTTGAATGGATTTAAGATGTCTCCAAAAGGATTCGTCCTCTACTAGTATCCACATGAACAGCCTTGATTCAAAACGAATCTGTGTGCTAGCACCTTCTTGATTATCTTACAAAATCAAGAACGAATGAACTCTCTCTGTTTATCGTTTTCTCAAAAGGGAGAGAAAACGAATTTAGGTGGCTAAAGTGATAGACGTGTGTAAAACCCTAGAGAACATGATATATTTATAGAATTCTCAATTAGGGTTTCACTTACCAAAACCCCTTTTGGTATATGCCACTTTTAATTCTGATTTTATTAAAATACCTAAATTAGAAATATATTTAATTATTTATTTAGATAACCATTACCATAAATAAATAAGTAAATAAATAAA
>CATIWK010046186.1:0-35383 GCA_949634005.1 Mallotus japonicus | reverse complement strand
AATATGTAATAATTAATATAAATTTTAAAATTGGAAAACAATTTTCTAAATTTAACAAATGAACGCAATATCCCAAGTTTTCTACAGTTTTCTTTAGAAAATGAAAAATCAGTTTTCTAGGAAAATTAGTGTTAGAAAACATAAAATAGTTTTCTACAAGTAAACAGAACCTTAATTTCTCTGTCAAATTAACTTCTCGCAATTACCTCGCTTGGAAAACACAAATCACTCCTCTTTTGAATTCCCAGGATCTTATGGGATATATTGATGGCACCAAACCACCTCCACCTCAAACTATTATGACCATTGCCAACCCACCTTCTCCTATTGAAAATCATGAATACCAAACTTGGTTTAAGAAGGATCATATGATTTTGTCCTTGGTTTTTTATTCTATAACTGAAGAAATCTTTCCACATGTGTTTAGTATCTCCTCTTTATAGGCTACTTGGAACGCCATTGCCACTACTTTTAGAGTTGTTTCTCAAACCAAACAACTGCAACTTCACATCGAATTATAGGAACTTAACAAACATAACCTCATAGTTACTGAATATTTCCGTAAAGCAAAGTCCATTCCTGATGAACTTGCTACTGCAGGCCAAAGCATGTCCTAGGATGAATTCAAGACAATTATTTTTCACAACATTGGAATAGAATATCAAAGACTTATCTCTTCTCTCAACCTTTATCCAGAACCAGTGAGTTTCAATGAACTCTATAGCCAACTAGTCTCCCATGAAATTTTGTTGAAAAGCCAATTCGAAATATATATGGCCAATCTTAACTACAAACCACCCATTCTGCCAACCTCAGCACCAACGTCCTTCTCAAATCGATCACCTTCCATCTATCATGCATCAAATAATAACTTCTGTCCTTCTTGGCAAGAACAAGGACAAAAAGGGCATGTTTGCCAATTTTGTGGCCTTCACAACCATACTGTTATCTCCTGTCACCGAAGGTTTCAACTTTCCAATCCACCGCCACAGTCTTCTTAGCCTCCATTCCATGCTAACATCGGCTACCAACAATCACCTTCACTATCATCTCCTACAATAGTGGTCATTCCTCTTCCCATTCATTGTAACCATTGATTGCAGACACTAGTGCAACTTTGCACATCACTCCTGACCTTAGTGCACTACATCTTCCTCAACCATATGGTGGCTCTGATAAATTGCTTCTAGATGATGGTAAAGGTTTGACTATACTACATACATCCCTACTTCCTCTCTCAATTTTGTTTTACTAATGCTCTCCATGTTCTAAAAATTTCAAAACCATAGCTTTCAATTGAAAAGTTTTGCTTAGATAATAACTGCTTCTTTGACTTTTGGCCTTCTTTTTTTTGTTGTTAAAAATTATAAAACAAACCAGGAGCTACTGAAAATAAGTGAATAGACATACATGGCTTGTATCAATTTCCATCCTCATCAACATCATGCTTAGCAACCAAAAATTTCACTTCTTTTGATCTCTAGCATTGAAGACTTAGTCATCCTCATTCAAAAATTGTTCAAGCAAATACTAAAGACAATAAGATCACTTTCTCTTCCAATTCACCTTTATTTTGTTCATCATTTCTCTTTGGCATTTTTGCCAAACTTCCCTTTCCTTCTGTTTAACATTCTACTAAGGTTCTATTTGAGATTATACACTCAGATGTTTGGGGTCCAAGTCCCATTTTATCTAACTTAGGTTTTAAATATGTGGTTCATTTTTGTTGATGATTTTACTCGCTTCACTTGGATATTTTTATAAAAAATAAGAGTGATAGTAGTGATGTCTTTCTCAATTTTAATAATTTTGTTGAGCGTCAATTTCAATCTAAAATAAAAGCCTTTCATTCAGATTGGGGTGGAGAGTATCAAAAGTTGCATAAAATTCTATAAAATAATGGCATCATTCATAGAATAGCATGTCCATGTACTTATGAGCACAATGGACTTACTGAGCAAAAAATTTGCCATATTATAGACACTAGATTAACATTACTTGCCCATAGTTCTATTCCATTTAAATTTGGCCTTGTTCCTTCAACACAACTACTTCTTTTATAAATCGAATGCCAACTCCTGTACTTGAAAATAAATGTCCATACTCTGCTCTATTCCATTATACTCCCGATTATAGTAACCTCAAGGTCTTTAGGTGCTCAATTTTTCCTTATAATCGTCTATATAGAACTTATAAATTTAGTTTTCAAATAACTCTATGTGTCTATCTTGGCCCATCAACCTCAAATCATGGACATAGATGTATTGATTTTAATTCTAATCGGATATATATTATTCGACATGCTAAGTTTGATGAACAGATTTTTCCTTGTAAATCATTTTCACCACAAGTTATTGAACCTTCCTTAATCACTACTCTATGGTTACAACTGAATATAAGTCATGTCAATCCACTCTCTATAGGTAAGTCTCCTTCTTTTAGCTCTTCTTTTCTACCATACTCTCCCGTATCCAATAATCCCTCTCCCTTCCAACAACCTTCCTCTCCCTCCTCCCTATCTACATCTTCATCCTCATCCAAATCCAAATTACAATTGATAGTTGATCTCACCTATTATCCACCTCATCATCTTCACTAACTTGTACTCATACAATGACCTTACACCCACAAGTTATGCAACGTCAATTTGCTCATTTGTACTAATCACAACGCCTCAACCAATCGAACCTTCCATCCATACCTTATCTCTTCCTCAAACTGAACCATACTCATTTATAAAAGCAAACAAACACACAGTATGGCGATAAATAATGGCTGATGAATTTAAAGCACTCTAATAATATCAAAATGGGAGCTTTTGGAAAGAATATAGTGGGTAGTAAATCAGTATTTTACATTAAAAGACATCCTAACAACACCATTTTAAGATACAAAGTAAGATTAGTTGCCAAGGGATACAATCAATAATATGGAATTGATTAAATTGACACTTTTAGCTCAATTCTAAAAGCCACAACCATTCGCACAATCATTTCTGTTGCTGCCATCTATAAATGGGAATTGAAGCAACTTGATATTTCAAATGCTTTTCTTTATAGGCATCTTGATGATTTGGTTTATATGGAGCAACCAAGAGGTTTTGTTGATAAAAATAATTTGGATCATACATGTTTACTTCCATGTTCGTTAATAATAAAGTTAGGTATCCCTCTCACCTTCTTTATGTTGATGATATTTTTTTTATTTTGCCAAGCTTATAAGGGTAACATGTCTTTGATTATGAAGAATTTTGAGCATTATGGTTGATTATCTGTGCAAATTGTGAATTGGGTTAAGTTTGAGGTCTATTTTAGCAAATATGTCACAGCTTCAAGAGCTCAGTCATGAATTTCTTTAGCTGGTATGCGTCATGGTTTCTTGCTTTTCAATTATTTGAGAGCTCCTTTGTTTTAGGGTTGTCCAAAAAAGTGCTAGCTTCAGCATTTAGTTGATAAGACTTTGAATAAATTTGAAAATTGGAAGGGTAAATCCCTTTCTATGGTCAACCGTCTAGCTCTTATTAACTCTATGATTTATGGCTCTTTTATTCATTCATTTATGATTTATAAGTGGCCAATTTATTTATTGTGAAAGATAAAAAAAGCTATCAGAAATTGTCTTTGGACAGGTTATATCTACACCAAGAAACTTATTAGTGTCAAATGGGATGTTTGTTGTTTTCCTTTTTAAGGAAGGGAGTATCAGATTAAAAATAGTGCACCTCATCAATTTATCCATGCTTTCTAAGCTGGCTTGACGGATTTGTTGTGAAAATTCTTTTATCTTTGAATTTCTTCGTGCTAGATTCTTTAATGAGGTTAATCTTCCTCATTCATTTATCCAATCATCTATTTGGAGTTGAGTTAAGAAGTGTTATAGCGACCTTCAGGATACTTGCCAGTGGATTGTGGGTTCTGCTTCTTGTTTGCATTTTTGGAATGATAATTGACTTCGCTATCGCATTGCAAATTATTTAGACATTCCCATCTGTATTCAAAGGTTTCTTATTGCTAAGGTTTCATACCTTTATTATGATGGTTCTTAGTATCTTCCAGATGATTTTAGATCTACTTTCCCTTTCATTGCCTAAGACATTAATGCGGTAGTGTTCTCCAATGATTTTTTTGATTTTTTTATGTTGATTTTCTCCTAATGTTATGAGAAGGTGGTGGCGCCATTATTTACCTCCTCGTTCTTTTTTGGTCCGGCATCTCCTTCATGAACACCTACTAATTGATGATGCCTTATGTAAGAAGGGTATTGTTTTAACTTTTAGATGTCGTCTTTATTCTAATGATTATGAGACTCTACATTATCTTTTTGCTAATTGTCTATATGCTATCACGGTATGGTATTCTTTGAGTAATTTATTTGGGGTTACTTTGGACATCTCCAATGGAGTGCAATATTTTTTAATTTTGCTTGTAAACCTTATTTTTCTAGCCAATTGTCTGTTCTTTCGCAGGCAAGTTTGTTGGCAGCCTTTTGGTCCATATGGTATGCTCATAATTAAGCTACCTATAAGAATTCTCACATTCCTATCTCCCATACTATCCATTTCATATGTAAGGCTGTGAAGGATTCAAAAACTTTTAAAAAGGGTTATATGAATAACAGCTAAGATGATTTACTTATTTCACGTCAATTTTTTATGACCAGAATTGTCCGACGTGCTTCTATTTATATTCCAATTATGTGGATTCATCCTCCATTAGGTTGGTTCAAATTGAACATGATAGGTGTTGCTAAAGGGTCCCCTGGTTTAGCCGGAGCTAGCGGCATCTTTTAAGTGTCCTTTAGTTCGGTGATCATTTCTTTTGCATCCCCTCTTGGTACTCGTTTTGCTTTTAAGGCTGAACTTTTGGTAGTAGTCATTGTTGTTCGTAAAGCTTGTGAGTTACCTCTCTCTTCATTATGGATTGAAAGTGAGTTTATGTATGTCATTCAATTACTTTAGTCACGTAGTGTTAATGTTCCTTGGCATCTTCGTCATGAATGGCAGTAATGTATCATGATGCTTAACAGCTTGTAGGTTAATGTTTCCCATGTTTATAGAGAGGGTAATCATGATGGAAACAAGCTTTCGGTTATGGCCATTTCTTTATAGGATATTACTTGGTTTTATCCTTACCCACCTGATTGTAATGATATTCTTTTTAGAGATGCTATAGGTTTGGAGAACTATAGGTTCTTTAGTTAGTTTGTTTTTGCCCCGATTATGGGTAAACTTTGTATTCTTTTTCTTTATTATTTTAATAAAGTGGTTAAGGTTGGTGCATGATGTTGGTGCTATAAGGGTGCCAGCCTAGCTGGGATGTCTTAGTGCATTGCTTCATTGATAAGTGTGAAAAATAGTGGATTTTGAGCACTAAATTGTTATATTTTTATGTGTTAAAGTGTTTATTTTATTCTTGAATATTGGTGTTTTTGCTTAAATTCCATAAAACTTATATTTTTAAAGGTTTTTATAATTTTATTAATTTTTAGTTTAATTTTGATATTTTGGTGTTAATTGGTTAAGTGTGCCAAAGTTTGACTTAATACAACTGAAATTTATGCTGGAACTTGAAGAGGAAAGCTCAAAATCTCTATGAATTGAAGATGAAGAGGCATGCACAACCGTGCACATGAGAGTGCATGGCCAATCCTGAGCCTGAGCATTTCACTTTCGTAGAACAGACAGTGATGCATAACCTGAAAGGAATCGGTTAAGCTACTTAGGCCATAGAAACTAGTGTGGTGAGCACTAATCTAAGTAGATCAAATTTCAAAATTTTGCTTTATCTTAACCCTTCATCATATGAAGAATTCCACTCCCAAGATCCATGTGCAATACAACACATAACTAAACATACATCACATGTACAAATTATACACTTAAGAAATAAAGTTGCGGAATTACTTACCAATTTCCAAAGTGTTTGATGTAGATTTCCAAAAATAATCTACTATAATGGATTGCTTTACTTGAATCGATGCCTAGCCACCCAAGTGTATGACCTCTAGCTTGAAGCATTAAAGCTTTCCAATCACCTCCTTGCCTTCTATCAAGTGTGATTGCAAGCACCTCTCTTGTGACCCAAGAAGCTTGAACAAACTTGATCTCTCAAGTAAGAACTAAGAGTTTATTTTTGGTATATGTATGGTTTCCTTTTGGTTTATTTTGTGTCTCTACACAATATTCTCTATAATCTCCACTAACACTTAATGGATATCAACCACCTTACTAACTCTTAATAAGGTTATATTTATATGTAGAGAATTTAGGGTTTTATTAGATATTAACACATAAATATCTCTTACACCATCATCATTAGGAAGCCACTTTATGACTTGGTTAAGAGTGTATATATATATATATACTTATATATGTGTATATATCTAATAAATGTAGAGAATATATGTAGATATCAATTAAACACATCATATGCATTTAAACCACATATATTATCTCTACATTTCCCACGAACTCTTTTGCCCCAAAAGTCAACTAAACACACTTAAGAGAAAATATCTCCTAGTATGCCAAATGACTCATATATAGATTAATGGACTTGGGCTTGGTTATTGGGCCAACTCTTGGACCAATATTTGGGCCAAGCCCACTCCATAAATCCATTGGGCCTAGTTGATAAACATGGGCTTTTTTTTTTGGTTGGGCCAACACTTGGCTCAAGACCATTCCACCAAACTAATGGGCCTTAGAGTTAGGCCAACTTTTGGCTCAAGCCCATTCCATCAAACTAATGGGCCTTGTTAATGGGTCTTGGATTAATTTTTGGGCCAAAACTCTTTTGGGCTTAGGCCCACACCATGGGCCATTAATCCAATTCCTTAAGGAAACCATATATATTCTTTATTTAATACTTTAATTAATATCTCATATTAATCATGTATTTAATAATTAAACTCTTTGTGAAATTTAAATTTCATGATATGCTAGAATCATTGCTCAAAGCATAAATCGAATTCCATTAATCTTAATTAATTGATTAAACTCTTTAATCAATAATTAGATTAATAAGGTGATTTAGAAAAAACTCTTTTAGGTGTGACTTACTAGGTTCATGTCTAATTGGCAATGAGAATATAATATCAACTCTTGATATTACTTGAAACTCTTTCAAGCCTAAATGCGAAAATCCCAATTATACACATTTAGTTCTCATAAGTTGTGAGTGACCCCTAGCATCGATATCACAACTACCCAATTAAATATGAATACATATTTGATTCACACGAACCTTATGATCATAATTACTGTGCACTAAAATCCCTTCATTGAAGATCCCGATTTAGCCTAGAGTCAAGTTTAAGTCAAACTCTAATAGCTTAATCATATGACCTCATCTCAAGTTATTCTTGATAAAATACAACAAATACTAGAAACACTTTCTAGCACTGAAACTCTTTCAGACTTAGTTGTGTTTGTCCTGTCCAGGAACTTTATTCATCAAGAATAAACTTAGATAGCATAGGATCTATCCCAGTTCACTCCGGGCAACGAATCCTTTCTTGGTTAAACACTCATCCCTACATTAGACCGACTAGAGCCACCACATGCCATATACCCATGTGTAAATAACACAAGTATGTAAGCGGTAATAAACTCTAACCACTCAAATGTGGATGATCGTGTCACCTCAGGTCAAAGGACTATATGCACCATTATGATTTAGACTGTGATTGTTGACTATAAGTGAATATCCTTGCAATCACAAATCTAACGTCACTGTTCGATCCACCCATCACATGAGTACCCACATGTCTATTCTGATATCTCATATCAAGTAGCATGAGACTCACTACCTCCCACTATTAGTATCACATACTAACCAAGAAAAATAGACAAAGGTGATAGTCTAATTAATATTGCCCAAATATTAATTAATTGACTATGAACAATTTATAGCATATGTACTAAATAAACTTGTATAACTCATATTATCAACTCTTGACAATAAGTTTATTTAACATAATGTTAAAGGGTAAATACTCAAATAAACAAACACTTTATTTAAATGAATATTTTATTGCCAAAGGGATAATTTACAATGTCATTATATATTACAAGTATGGCACTAGGGCACATCTATGCTAACAGTTCTTAGAATTAAAGTGGTGGTAGATTTGGAGAAGCCTCTACCTTGAAGGTTTATGAATCAAAGAGGCGAAAAGCAACACTAGGTTACCTTCTAATACGAAAGGCTCCTTTTAGTGTGCTCCTAGTGCGGTTTCTTCGATCACTACACATCAGGGTGTCATAGAGGCACTACTGAGGAAGAACGTAACTTTCGCATTCAACACCAAATGGATTATGGCCCCTGGATTCAGGCAATTCCAGCAAAGAATCCAAAATTGGAACAAAATCCTTACAGCAATAATGAAGCCAGCTACAACTTGACGCCGGTATACAGACATTACCCAGTGGTTTCCCCAAAGAATCAGCTGAAGATTGAAAATGCTCAGGTCACCCACTCTCTCCCAAGTGTCAGAGCAAATACTGCTGCAAAAGACAGTGAACCTGCTATCTCCTTACCTCGGTTCAACGCACTGACTATCAGCAACAAGGAAAGCCTTACGCAACCAACTGCTATCACCATAGGTAAGATGGCAGTGTTAGCTGGAAAAGGAAAGGTATCAGCAGGAGTGGAAGTAGGTAACGAAAAAGTCTCTTACACAGAAAAAGTGGAGACAACTGCTACTAAATCAATTACAAAGTCCAACAATGATAGCAACAGGATTTCTCCCATGGAGGAGAATGAAGAAAACAAGGCCAAGAGGCCCAAGGCAGAAGGACAGAAGCAGATTAACCCTCTCACTTAAGACCAGCTGCTTGGCCCAAAGCAACAAACAGAGCCCAGCCTCCAGTGTCTCATTAAAAGGCAACACAGGAAAAAATACAAGCTCAAAGACTTAGCTAGGAATGGCCCAAGAGCAACTCCCCCAACCTAGACGCAACCAAGTCCAGTTCCAAAGCCCAGTACACCTCTCATACGAATATCAAGTTGACCTTCATATTTTTTCTGCAGGCAATTCAACCAGTCAGGTTCTCGACTAACAGACTCAGGGTTAAGTCTTTGGACTAATTATCATTTTGTTTGCTCTTAATTGTCCATATTTGTCCTTGTTTTCTTATTTTTCTTTGTTTTAGCTTATTGCTTTATCTTATCAACAGTCGGCAATAGTCCTTTCAGAACTTCTCAGTAGGAGATTAGTTCTTCATTGACTACAAGTGGTTCCATTGTGTAGCCTCTATGCCAAGATCTACTTTTCAATAGAATTTTTTGTCCTCCAACCCTTTATGGGTATCTGCTTGTATCTGAAGTTTTCAATCAACAAAATGAATCCTTATTCGTCCAAAAAAAAAAAGATAAAATGGTTTTCGATGAGAGTGGAAAAACAATAGATGACATTTAAAATAGGTACATAATGCCATTGATGCTATTTAACAAACATGTGGTGTGTAAGATGAAGCATGATGATTTAAATTTGAATAAACAAAGGAAGCTTTTCATTTAAGAACTTGGTTCTTCAAAAATGGAATGTTTTTAATTTTTTAACAAGGCCAAATGGTCAAATTGGACTCTAACATTTTACCCTAATTGTACATTGGACCCTCTGAAGTTTTTTTTTTCAATGTGAAACTTCAACTTTGTAAATTAAGATATATCAGACCTTTACTGAGTACAATTAAGTCATGTAACTTTTTTTAGTACAATTAAGTCCTATAGATTAATAAAAAATTAATTTTAAGGGCTACTAACAAACAAAATTGATAATTTTAAATATATATATATATATATATATATATATATATATATATATATATATATAACATAATTATAAAGTTTTTAAACCTATCAAATATATTTTTTTAATTTTTTCTTGAATTGTAAAATTTTTTAATTAAGTGATATATATTTCAAATAAATAACCAATTTTATTCATTAATATAAATAGCAAATTGATAATTGATCTAAAATTTAATTTTAATAATTGAATAAAAAAATTATTTATCAATTATTGTGTAGGTTTAAAAATTTAAACTAATTAATAAAATTTAAAATTTTTTAGTCAACCATTAAAATTAAATTTTTGGGTTAATTATATATATATATATATATATATCAATTTGATATTTATATTAATGAATAAAATTGGTCATTTAT
Source organism: Mallotus japonicus (assembly GCA_949634005.1). Taxonomy (NCBI): domain Eukaryota; kingdom Viridiplantae; phylum Streptophyta; class Magnoliopsida; order Malpighiales; family Euphorbiaceae; genus Mallotus; species Mallotus japonicus. Next base: position 25,211 of record CATIWK010046186.1, on the reverse strand, counting down.
TTGAAATATATATAACTTAATTGTAAAGTTTTTTAAATTCATGAAAAAATTAAAAAATATATTTTATAGGTTTAAAAACTTTTAAAATTATAATTATGTTATATAGATATTTTAAAAAATATTTATCAATTTTATCTGTTAGTAACCCTTAAAATTAATTTTTTATTAATTTATAGAACTTAATTGTACTAAAAAAAGGTTATAAGACTTAATCGTACTCAATAAAGGTCCAATATGTCTTAATTTACAAAGTTGAAGTTCCACATTGAAAAAACAAACTTCAGAAGATCCAATATACAATTAGGGCAAAACATTAAGGTCCAATTTGATCCTTTTTCCTTTTTAACAATAACAAACAAAATGAGCGGAGAACAAGCGAACAACAACAAACAAAGTGAGATGATAAAGGAGGAGACTAGGTCGTATATAGTTTTTGGTCTTTGGATCGTACAAATGGAATTTTCCTCCAAAATCTAGAAAATTAGGTCTTTAGATAATGGAAATTCAATGTGGCTATTAAGGTTAACATGGACATGCTGCATGGCATCTTATTCGATAATGTCATCATTCACATTGACATATTTTGATCGGAATCTTCAGCTTCTGTTAGGACTAACGGTTAACTTTTTAATTACTAATTAAATTTAATAATTAACAATAAAGAATAGAGGACTCAATTGTAAAAATTATCCCCTTAAAGAAATTAATGACAGTTCAAGAATTGAAAGTATGGCTGGGGAAAAAAATGGCTTGATTTATAATCTATTGGAAGAAACCCAGTCCATGGAACAAGTTCTCAATATCATATATACTCAAAGCCGAATCAAAATTCATGACCAAGACTTTTGAGCCCATATAGAATCACCCTCAACAAGGTATAATTTCTAGGCCAATAAACGAACCGAGCTGCAGTATTTGGTTCGATAAAAACTAATTCGAATTTGTAAATTGAAATTCATTTAATAAAAATGTCTATTTTAAATTATATAAAATTCGATTTGTGAAGCTCGCGAATAAACTTCGATAAAAGTTTGTGAGTCAGCTCGTAATTTTAATGTTTAATAATTTAATTTTAGATATATAATACATAAATTCTTATTGTAAAAAATATTTTAGAAAATATATTATTATAATAAAATCATAATTTTTATTAAATATATTATAATTTATTTTAATTATTTAGTATACAATTTTAATTTATAGTTTACATTATTAAAAATTTCTTTAGGCTAATTTAAACTCGCGAACAGCTCGTTAACACTAAATGACATAGTAAATTTGGCGCGGTTATAAATGAACCAAGTTTGAACTAATTCAAACTCAGCTCGGCTCAGCTTGATTACACCCCAAATAATTTCCAATGCAAAATACAACCATGCAATTTGACTGTTTTTTGCTTAACTCAAGCAGGTTTGTGAAAGATCTCCCCCCAGCAAAAGTCTAGCATAGTAATTTAAGGCGGTATGGAATCTATTCATATAGTTTTTTCCCCCTCCTTTGGCCTTGAAAAAATGGTTATCACGTTAGTTGTTAGATTAATAGTATATGAGGGGCGGAGATCCTTCTCTCCAGATTTTTAAGCCCAGCGATGATGTCATTGCACTAGACTTGCAGGCAATCTTTTTTTTTTTCAACAACATGAATTGATATTCCATTAACTTAATTAAGGGTTGCAAATATAGACTGATCTATAAGAGAAAATATAGTGTAAATAAATTATTAAAATTTACAAGTACTGATATAACAAAATAAAGAAGTAAATCAAGTTTTATTGAAAAATGAACTTTGTGACTCCTCTTTTAGTGAAATCCATTAAACCAAACACGTATAAATTGCACAAAGAGATTAGATGATCGTATCAAGATGTAAACATAATCAACTCACTGTAACCAGATAAACAGTTAGAAAAAGTTTAGATATATCAAATCCATAAAATAGATCAATAAACACACATTATTAATAGATCAAACTACTAAAATATCAAAAATAACAAATTAATCTACTAAAACCTCACTAAAAGGAGACATCATAAGCTAAATACAATAGATCTATCAAATACATAAACAAAAAAGAAGAAAGAGGAGGTGATTTTAGCCAAAAATGACCAAAACCACCTCAAAAACTACTATAATATGAAGAAGGTTGTGTAGAGAGAAGGAGGAGGAAAAGAGAAGAAAGAGAATTTAAGCTTACAAACAATCTATTCATATAGTTCAAAAGTTAACATTATGATATTCATAACAACTTTTTAAATTTTTTATATATAATTAAGTTTATTATTTTTTTCAACGAGAATTAAACTGTTATAATTTTTTTTTTTGTCTAAACCATTGATATTTAAAGTCTACTAAACTTTAATTAATTTAGTTATTTCCATAAGATCCAAATCAAAATTTGATAATTCATCATACATCTCATTAACTCAAAAGGTGACTTGTGTGAATTCTAATAGTGTGTTTGGTATAAATGAATTTCACAAAATTTTATGTAATTCATTTGAAATTCCAAATGATACGTGTTTGGTTTAAATGAATATGTTGTAGAATTCATTTGCGATAAATTTGCAGAATTGATTATAACTATATCAATTTCTAATGAAATGGTTGGAATTTCTAAATGAATCCCACAACTTTTAAGTCTATAATTCTAAAATGACTAAAATACCAATTGTTATTTTTATTTTCAAAAATATCTTCTATCTAAAAGGGTATTTTTGACCAAAATTAAAAATTAACTTGAATTTTAGATATATATCAAATACAATATAATAAAATATGAAATTCATTTGAAATGAAATCCATAAACTATTCATTTAAACCAAATACACTTTATTAATAAAATTTTATGTGAAATTAAATTCTATTTAAAATTTATAAATTTATTGGTGAAATTGAACCAGATATAATGTAAAGTAAGGTAGCTTTCACTTACTGTCATCATATAAAACTCAATTACACATATAACATTTAGCTCCACATTGAGGCTAACAGATTGCTCTAATGTCATTTGTAAGAAATAACTAGTAAATTATTAGTTTTCATATTGAACCCAAATATCTCCATATTACTCAAAAATAACCATTTAGTATTAATATTAATTTACTAAAACTTTCATATACAAATTAAATTCATCACTTTTTTTAATGTAAAACTGTTGTATCGCATTTTGAGTTTGAATTCATTTAAATCAAAAGATCGTTCAATTTTCTACACATTATGATATAATTTTAAGTTAAATTTAACTCATGGTAATAAATTAATAATTATACTTATACGAATTAGTTTTTATATGTTTAATTGAATTAATTAATTAATTATATTTAGATAAAATTTAAATTTTAAACTAAATTATTTTTCACAAAGATAATTCTAATAAATTAACTAAAATTAAATATATTGGTTCAATTGATTTCTATATTCAAATTAATTTATTAATTGTCCACGGATAGATCAATTTTTGAATTTTGTTTACTCACTTTTTGAAAAGAAAATAAGAGAAAAGAGGCGACCGGCATGTAAACATTTTGAAGTTAATGTGTAAAGATATTCACAATTAAGCATTTAGAATTGGTATGAAAATTGTTTAATTATTTAAACCAACTATTGACATTTTTGGTTTTGTAAATTTTGACTTTGAATTAGAATTTTATTATATGTATACGTACCTAACATTGAACAAAAATTAATAAAATTGCAATGATGAACGGAGACATGTTTTAATTTAGGTAACATTAAATAAAATAAATTTTTGAATGAATTTTCCAATCATGAAATTTTCAAAAAAACTATATAATAAAAGTTGAATAATTGAACGTTCACTGTTTTGGACCATTGACCATATTCACTTTCCCATTTTTAATTTTAATTAAGAAAACGACGTCGGTTTATATGTTTCAACTCTTTTATTTCTTTTTTTTTTTTTGGAAATATCTTTTTTTTTATTTTTTTTGTTTTGAACAAACCTTTTATTTCATTTCAATTTCCAAAAAAAAAAAGAAGAACTCTTCAAAAGGAAAAAAGTTAATGTGTGACCGGTGCAGAGTCAGAAGTGGCGGAGGATTCGCCGCGTCCTTAATTGTAGGACGGTCAACAACGACGTTGAGGAGGTGTCGTCGCCGGTTTCTTTTTTTCGCCTACAAGAAAAGAAAAGGCCCTTGAAATTTTCAGCTTGGACTTTTTGCTAATAATTGATAGCTTTCTGCTTTTATGATACCATGGATGGGCCTTAGATTTACACTTTTACACTTATTACATTCAAATGATGTAAAATTTACCAAATTTTGAACAACTTCTTACTAGTTTTCACCAAATTTAACCCATATCTATATATTTTCTTTTTTACTAAGAATCTAACTATTGACCTATTAATATTTTAAGGAAATTATGTCATTTCGCTATTTAACCTTCGATTTTAAAGTTAACAAAATTATAGTTTTTTATCATTTTTTGAAACATATAAGAAAACTTTTACTGGTTATTTTTTTATTTAATGTCTCTAATATTCGAAAGTAATAAGGGCTTTGACTAATCCCGAATTCGAACATGATAAATCTATTTTTTCCTATGCACCCAAAAATTTATTTAAAAAAGCCCAAATTTCTTGTCAAATGGAGCAATAGATGTTGGTAATGTGAGAAATCGCTTAATATATATATATATTTTTCCGTTTTTTTCCTTAATACACCATGGCATGTGACTTTTGCCGACTTGTATTTTTCACAATGCTTGAAAGTTTGTGGAACTTCTTGTTGGGATGAGTTTAAATAACCATTTAGGGAGGTGTGTGAAACTATGTACTCTCTTTTTATTTATCTTTTTTTTTTTCCTTAATTAGATTTGGATAAAATCTGGTTGTACGATTTGGCATTAAATTCTATAACCTATTCTTAGATTTCATTGTTTTAGTCCAAAGATAAAGATGGTGTGGTAAATGGTATTTTATTGACTAATGGGGTTAATGATGCATGGTGGTTGCTGTTTTACAAATTCTCCGACAAAATCCACTATTGAAAATTTTAAATACATATTTTCTTTGAAATGACAAAGTTAAAGTTAAGTATTATCATTAAAATTTGTGTTAAAATTATAGTCCATCGTTAAAATTAATGATCACAACATTTCACATGCATGCACTCTCTTACTTATTCATCTTGATGCTATTTTTCCCTTTAAATATAATAATAGGGGCAATTTTAAAATAAAAGTTAAAAATCTCTTTGATTTGGAATTTCTTTAATAAGAGCTCATATGATTTAAGTATCGATGAATTGTGTTATAGAAGGTAGTCATTTTTTTTTAATTGACAACGGTAAAATTCGAATTCTGTATCTCAGAGTGCTCTTGGAAATGAGTTACCATTTGATTACTATTTCATTGATTGATTTGCAACTTTTTTTTTTATTAATAGGTATCGATACACTAGACAACATGAGTTTTTCTGTTTTAAATATTATTAATGGAGGTTACCAATATTAGAGATATATATAAAAAAAAAATTAGCAAATAAATTCATCAAATTATATATAATAATGACATGTACTGAAATACATATATTATCTATTAAAATTCTATTCTGCATGCTAAGTTGTCAGAAGAAAAGAATTTTAGGACATAAAAACAGTGCAACTGGCCAAACACACGGGCATCATCACCATACATGGTATGGTGTTGAGCATGATTCGCTAAGGTTGGCCTTTTAGGAAGAAAAATTGCTTATATATAGAGAGAGTATAATACATTAAAATAGAAAAATAAAGGATTGGTATTTTTGTGGTCGAATAATAGGAGATTGTTTTCCAATAGCCAGCTGAAGAATAAAATGCCTGAAGCTTCTTCATTTCTGTTTCTTACCACAGGATAAAAAAAGAACATATTCTTCATCTAGATAGAAATTAAAGCCCAACTTGACTTGAATTGCACAACAAGTAATTAAAAAAAAATTACGTGTTATAACAAGCATAATTGCCATTATTCCTTTTTATCAATCTATCTAATCTACATGCTACTTTATTGAATTATTTTTCTTGTGTTATTGAATGAATACCATTAAAAATATTATTCTATTTCTAAATGAATTCTTAATAACAAAAAGTTGTTTGGTTTAATGAATATTTTACAAAATAAATTCATTTAGAAATCTTCAAGTTTTAATTTAATAATAAAAAATTCAATAAAATTAAAAAAATTAAAATTGAAAATAAAATTTTCATTTAAACCAACATATAAAATTTATTTTGATATGCAAATGGATTTTTTAAAATTTTATGGAATTTATTCATATCAAATAAAAAGTTTAGAAAATTTATCTCCAATTTTCATAAAAACTCCCTCTATATATGCCCGGGTAGAAACAATTAGCAACAAAATTAAACTTTTCTTTATTTTTAAGAAAAAGACAGGCCTTTAGAATTTCTAAACTCGAAATGTGGTATCAATGTCAAAATTAGGAATAATGTGTTGCTTAGCATATGCTACCCAACTGCATTATTTCACTTCTTAATTTTTTTATAAACTTTATCTAAGAGCTGAACGGTTTATATCTAAGTCAAGAAAATGAATTAGATTCTTCCAATTTTATATCCGTGGGTAAGCAATGACAAAATTGCTATTCAACTTTATTATTTTTAAGGAAACGTCAATAGCCGTTAAAATTAATTAATAAAAATTATTTTTACTTAAATAATATTTTAAGTTCGAATGATGATCTATACAGTTACACGTTAAATTAATTATTAAAAAAATTTTATAATCTTTTTACTTTTATCCGAATCGAATTAAATATTTAAAATTTAATAAATTTTAAATACTAATAATTTTTAAAAAAATTAAGAGAAACATATTTAATGATCTTCCAGATATATTGCATGGGCGGTGTATGTGCATCTGGGGAAGGGCTTACCACAGTAATTATTTGCGAGACTTTTGGCTCCGACTACACCAACCATCTAGACTTCCAAAGCCAATACTTTTTTTAAGCTAAATAATTAGGGTTTCACTAGCTTGTTGGGTCATGGGTGTGAACAATAATTAATATATTTGAGTTTTTCTAGTTGTTTTTTTCTTAATAATAGTAGTTTTGAAGATGATTATAATACAATTAAACCAACAATCTACTCTCTATTTATCAAATTAAATAAATAGAGGAATATTTTAATTTGATAAAGTATTAATAAAAAAAGAGTAATAGTTTAATTAATTTAGTAGGTCAATATTAATAAGTTTACTAGAGTTGGTCCAAAGAAATAAACATTATTTTATAGTAACATGATATACTCATTAATGTTATTTTAAATAATAAATTATTTATTAATATTTGTTAGTTCCTGTTCAAGTCATTTTTTTTTAAATAAAATTTCGAATTTAATTTTTTTATACGAAAGAAATAGATATTAAAAAATTAGGAAACAATATTTAATTGACGTGCGGAATAAATGCAGAGCTTTTGACCAAAAAATAAAAGGTCATAGCAGTGGCATATATGGAAACACCATTCCTAGTCTATGGCTTTAAGAGGACCTTTTCTTTTTGACTATTTCTAAAGCTCCTTTGAAAGGAACCCTTAACCAGATTAAAAACCCACAAGCAGCAAAAATCCGATTTTTTGATGCCCTGATCATCCATATTCCATTTACATAACCATACAACTTTTTTTATTTTCTTTCATATGAAGATGGACAAACCGAAATTTAAAGGTTATACAAGAAGAATAGTTTTTTCCTTTATAAAATATTGACTATAAAAGCCATAAATTACATTAAATATCAATAAATGAATAACCTTAAATTCAAATCCTCGCTTACTTCTCATCTCAAATACAATATATAAAAAGACCAACCAAACTCCTTGGTCTAGTTGACACCATACACTTCCCTTAAACTGGAAAAAAAATGTAACAATAATTTTAATTGCAATTTTTTAATAATGAAAAGACTGATTAAAATTTATCTAACAGGTGTTAAAGATAATCTTTAACACTTTTGAGAAAAAAATTATTTAATTTTTTTAAAAACAAATTTAGCTCTTCAATCCTTCTTTTATAAATGAAAATTTCAACAATTTTCTTGAATTTTTTTTTAAAAAATTATAGTTATAAAGATCGAGCTGTGCAAAATATAAGAAGAAATCTCATATACAAAGAAAACATTTTTTTCATAGACTACAGTTGGTTGCACATGGTTCATTATGCATAAACTTGCACGATAAAATTATTTGATAATTAATATATATATTTTTTATTATTTTAATTAATATATTTTTAGTTAGTTGACAGTATTATACATCAATTTTGTATTCAAAATCATTTCATGGATTATAAAAAATACATAGTTGTACAATATAAAAAAAATATCTATTTCTGGTCATGTTTATTTGAAGATATTTACTGTTGTTGTGATTCCGGATTAGTTAAAATCTAATAAATTATTGATATTAGTAGTTCGACAAAAAAAAAAAAATTCTATATCTTAGATGTTAAAATCTCAAAGTATTTAGCATATGCTGTTTTTCCCAAACTTCCTCTCTTGTATTATATCTCTTATTATCAAAACCTAATTATATTAGTGATGGATTTATAATAATGTTGGTTTATCTATATGATTTGTTGAGTTTTTTGCATAGCTGTAGTATAAAATTGCTGTTTTTTTGTTGGCATGATCATGAGCTTCTTGATAGATGAAAAGAAAGGCAGACTGAATTCTATATGTTTCAATTGTTAAAATTATCATTTCCAATGGAGTTCATAATCTAAAGTTTTTACTTTCTCTGATTTCAGAGATTTATAGTTTGAAGTTTGAAGTTGATCTTTCTTTATCTAAATTCAATTGTTACGATCAATTTATAAAATCAAGAATTCACGTAAGTTTGGATAGAAGAGTTTCTCAAACTTACACAAATTTTTGGTGGTTAAATTTTTGTATTTTTCAATAAAAAAAATTTCTACTTTCCTAAAGTTGAGAATCATATGCATGAGACTTTCTCTTTGTATTAGGCCGTCTCAAATAATTTTGTATTATGAACTTTAACGTGTAAAAAATATTATAATACTTAGTTAAATTAATGAAATTCTACTAGTCGTTAAAAAAGCATTTAGCATGTGATAATAATATATTAATTAAAATTTATACTTAATATTAATTATTCTTTTATCTAGGTAATGGTCTTTTTTTATTTGAGTTTTCTTTGTTTTAACTTTTTAACTACTATGCATTTTATTAAATTGACAAACTTTATTCTCCATTAAATAGATAAAAATATTTATAAAAGGCATAGTATATGAAATTTTATCTGAAACAAATCAAAAGTAAAATATAAATTATGGGTGTAATTTCCGAAACTGCTTTGGGGCAAGATTCTTGCATTGCATTGCAGTGGGCAAAGAAACAAAAATCAGTGGGTGTGGGTTGCAAAAAGCAGAACAAAAATCCACCGTCGGTTAAATGTAAAGTGAAGCCGGTTAACAACAGTAACTTGTAGGACCCATGTAAGAGCATCTCCAATAGACTTTTTATTTAAGTAAAATTCTTTATTTTAAAGAGTGAAAAAAAAATAATCTCCAATACACTCTCTATATTTTTATTTTAGAGTAGAGAGTTAGTTTGGGTCTCTAAATTTCACTATTTACTCTAAAATATTTCAATTTTCCATACAGAATATTAATTGATGTTTATCTATTTATTAAAAATAATTTTCTCTTTCATCAAATGGAAGAAAAAAATTAAATAAATAAAAGAAAATCTTATAAAAATAAAGGAGAAAAAAATTAAGTATTAATGTTTATTGGATAAAGTAAAATGAAGATTAAAACTATATAGAGTCTATTGGAGTTGTACAAATTTTTTCATTTTTTATATTTAAAAATTTATTGAGATGTTCTTTATTGAGTAAAATATATTTTTTAAAATAAAAAGTACTATTAGAGATGCTCTAATGCGATGTTAACCCATCTGATTAACGGTCTACGATGAGTAGTTGACCTTTCCCATTACACGACATATAATCAGCAAGTGAACCAAAAGGGCAAAACCAAAACCTCAACAACTTGTTTCATTAGTTTCAAAAAAAAACAACTTGTTTCATTATTACAAGAAAAAAGGAAAAAAAGCAACTCTAATATGAAAGATTGACTCAATAATGTAACGTTAAATTTGATTTTTTATAGTAGGAAATTTCATATTTTCAAATTTTAATTAAATTGAGGTTTTCAGATCAACGTCTGTCATGAAGCGTCAACACTAGATTAATTTCATATTAAATATTAGAAAAAGCAAAAAAAAAAAAAAAAAAACGGGGTCAATCTTGGTATTGCAATAAAAAAAAAAGTCCACCCACCTCGTTTCGGGTCTGAGTCTTGTATTTCCCTGTTCTAAAAAAGGCAACTCCATAAAGAAATATGGTTTCAGGGGTCCCTTCCTCGTTCCTACATAACACGTCTAATTAATAAAAATCTTCATCTTTGATTTTTTCTTTTCAAGATTTTTCCAGGCCAGCCCCCACCCTATAAATTACCAATACAGCTTCCAACCTCTTCTCCAAGCAAACCCAATTGCACATTTGTTCTTGACTCGCATACAGTTTTTTTTTTTCTCTGTTTCTTTAATTTCTTACCATTCTTTAATTTTCTTTCTGTTCCTTATTTTTTTGGTCATCGATCACCATGGTGCTATCAAAAATCGCTTCAGAATCCGACATCTCCGTTCACTCCACCTTCGCCTCTCGCTATGTTCGAGAATCACTTCCGAGGTAAGTCGCCTTTGAGTTACATAACAGGAGTAGCTAGCTCTCAAGTTTGTTCTAATTATTATTATTTTTTTCCATGGAACTAACTAAAAATGGTGTGTATATATAGGTATAAAATGCCGGAGAACTCGATACCGAAGGAGGCAGCATTCCAGATCATCAATGATGAACTGATGCTTGATGGGAAGCCAAGGTTGAACTTGGCATCATTTGTGACAACTTGGATGGAGCCTGAATGTGACAAGCTTATTATGGATGCCATGAACAAGAACTACGTTGACATGGATGAGTACCCTGTCACCACTGAGCTTCAGGTAATTCATTATAAAGACTCTCTCTTTCTTTATCTCCCTGATGTTGCCGTTTGCAGAGATAGGCCACATGGGTGAAGAAAGGTTATAAGAGCATGTGATTATGTGTTGAAACTCATATTTTAGTTCAAGTTTTTAGTTTGATTGATTGAAAACTCTGTCGAAATTAATTGGCTATTCAATTCTGTATGTACAGAATCGTTGTGTGAACATGATAGCACATCTGTTCAATGCTCCTCTTGGAGAGTCTGAGGCCGCTATAGGCGTCGGGACCGTAGGATCATCAGAGGCCATAATGCTTGCTGGTCTTGCTTTCAAGAGAAAGTGGCAGAACAAGCGCAAGGCTGAAGGAAAACCTTATGACAAGCCTAATATTGTCACTGGTGCCAATGTTCAGGTATGTATCAAATATTCAATTAAATACCAGTGATCATGGTATTTTGGGTCTCTATTATTAATTTTATTAACTATTATGTAAAGTGCTAAAATCAGTAATTTGGTCCACATAAATGCAGGTGTGCTGGGAAAAATTTGCAAGGTACTTTGAGGTAGAACTGAAGGAAGTGAAGCTAAGGGAAGGGTACTATGTAATGGACCCAGAAAAAGCTGTTGAAATGGTGGATGAAAACACCATTTGTGTTGCTGCCATTTTGGGTTCTACTCTCAATGGAGAATTTGAAGATGTCAAGCTTTTGAATGATTTGTTGGTTGAGAAGAACAAAGTCACTGGGTACTTAATTAATAATCATCACTACTACTACAATTGCTTTATCCTGTTTCTATATAATATAATTAACCATCAATCACAGTCTGATTAATTGTTGTGAATGTTAAAATTTTTGGCAGGTGGGATACTCCAATTCATGTTGATGCAGCTAGTGGTGGATTCATTGCACCATTCTTGTGGCCAGAGCTTGAATGGGACTTCAGGCTTCCATTGGTGAAAAGTATTAACGTCAGTGGCCACAAATATGGGCTTGTCTATGCTGGTGTTGGTTGGAATATCTGGAGGAGCAAGGAGGACTTGCCTGAAGAGCTCATCTTCCACATCAACTACCTTGGAGCTGATCAACCAACCTTCACCCTCAATTTCTCCAAGGGTAATCACTAACTACCATTTAGCAGCGTTCGCATTTTAGTTAAAAATTAACTCGTGTTAACATGGACAAAAGACGACTAAATTAAATTTCTCTTCTGCAGGTTCTAGTCAAATTATTGCTCAGTACTATCAGTTGATCCGTCTCGGCCACGAGGTAAACATAACATTGAAATTTCACTTCAACTATGCCCACATACTGATTATACTAGAAACATATAATAATGCTATGACTCAAAAATTGTATCTTCATTACAGGGATACCGAAATGTAATGGAGAACTGCCACCAAAACGCAATGGTCCTGAAGGAAGGACTTGAGCAAACAGGAAGGTTCAACATTGTCTCAAAGGACATTGGAGTTCCTTTAGTGGCATTTTCACTCAAGGACAACAGCCAACACAATGAATTCGAGATAGCCGAAACACTACGTCGTTACGGCTGGATTGTGCCTGCCTACACAATGCCTGCAGATGCTCAGCACATCACTGTGCTCCGTGTTGTCATTAGGGAAGATTTCTCGCGCACTCTGGCCGAGCGCCTTGTGATTGACATTACCAAGGTTCTGCACGAGCTTGATACCCTGCCTGCTAAGGTCAGTGCCAAGTTGTCTGTGGCTGCTGAGAAGAATGGGAAGAATGGCACTGTTGTGGTCAAGAAAACAGCCATTGAGACCCAGAGGGAAATCACTACTTACTGGAAAAATTTTGTCATGGCCAAGAAGTCTAACAAGAACACCATTTGCTAAGGGCTCAAGCTCATCAATAAGGCTACATTTATGCTCTACTAGTTACTACCCCCCAGAGTTTTGAATAATTCATTTTTATTTTTCGAATTTTTGGAAATTTTTATGTATTTGTTACAAGTGCGGTCCATTAACCTAAAGTACCATTTTCATTATTTTTTTTCTTTGTAATTTGTTAAAAGAGAATTATGGAAGAAAGACTTTTATAATCTATTGAAAAAATGTTGTAAGCTTTATTTATTTATTTATTTTTGGTATTTGATGTCTTCGGTATTCGATAATTACAAGGATTTTGATAAATTCAGAGTTCAAGCCGGTTGGATCCACAAAGAAACAAAACTCTCCTATCACATGTTTTTTCATATATAAAGTTCGAACAATGTTTATAACATGTTTTTTTCATATATAAAGTTCGAACAATGTTTTTTTTTAATACCAATTTATATGTTTCCTTTATTTATTATTGTATCATATATCTACTTTAATTACATATGCATCACGTAAATTTACCATTTATATAAAAGAAAACATATAAATGTAGACATATATTATATGATTCTTAAGCTCAGCATGCTCTCAACATCTCATGCTCTAGTTCTTACATTCACATTAGCTTTTCATTTCACCTACCAATTATACATATTTCCTCATTGTCACAAATAAAAGAAGGTGCTGGAAGGGGAAAGAACAAAAGAAAACAAACCAACATAAATATAAAATGAAAAAAAATACATATTTCTCTTAATATATATTACACTCAACAAATAAATATATAATAAATATTTTAATTTTTAACTTATTAAAAAATAACACACACAATAAATAATTATTTTCATTTATATTTATTTATTGATTTCATAAATAAGAAATTTTGTTTATGTAAATAAAAATTATAAAACTAGTTAAACATTAACAAATTTCTAATTTACATGTGTCACCTCTTGAAGCCATCTTTCATTAACTAATTGTTTCTTCAAACATTCTATTCAAATGAATCAAATGATTTTATTTTGACGAAACCATCATTTTTGTCCTGCCACGTTTCTTCAACCACCCCACTAACACAAAGCACTAATTTTTATGTCTCCATTCTGTACATTGATGCATATATATAAATACATGCAAGTGACACCTATTTTTACAAGTAAGTGTTCAAGTAAGAGTTATAGAGTAGCAAGATGGTGTCTAGCATGAGAGCTTATTGCTTTGCTGTTGTTTTGATCTTTTTAGTTGCTTCAAATGCTTTCTTGAGTCATGTTGATGCTGCCGGTGAGTGCGGGAGGACCCCCATTAGGTCTGCCGCGGCTAGCTTGAGCCCGTGCCTGGCAGCTGCAGGGAATGCTAGAGCTAGTGTGCCTCCAAGTTGCTGCTCAAAAGTTGGTGCCTTAATCGGTACTGCCCCTAAATGTCTATGTGCTGTTCTGTTATCACCTTTGGCAAAGCAAGCTGGAATCAAGCCAGGGATTGCTATCACAATCCCAAAGCGATGCAACATTAAGAACAGACCTGTTGGAAAGAAATGTGGAAGTAAGTGACAATACAAAAGCCTTTTATTGTTACTTCGATCTTCAAGTGTCAAAGCTTACAATTAGCCCAGGCCCAGATAGCCTAAAGTAATCTAATGACTTTGATGTCTTCCTTTTTTGCAGGATACACAGTCCCATGAGACAATAATGCCCAGAGCCAGAAGTACAATTAATAGAGGACGAACAAAAGCAAATGCCGTGTGGAGTAGAGGGTATAGACTATAGAGCGTGAGTGTGAGTGTGTGTGTGTGTTGAATAAGCGTTGCCATTTAGGGACATTCTGCTTCAGAATTGAACCATTAAGGCAGCAGTTGATTTTCATGTATATGTTATTGTAACATCATATCAATGCTTTTGTTGTGCTCATAAACATAAGTGGGGAAGTTTTATTCCTTTGCCTTATTGATTGTTTTTTCTTGGTTAGCAGTTAGCACTTCATGATTATGCTTTGGCTATTTCCTGTTCCTAGTACTTTATAGTCATTATATAAATTCTAATAATTACGTACTACATGGCCCTAATTATTAATTTTTTTTGGATTTTGGTGCTAGTCCAGCTTGGAATTACATACAATTTTTATGCAAACTATTTAAGGGCACTGCAGAAAAATATTAATCTACCTAAGGGTATCCATAGAATTTTTTTTTAAATATATCAAACCAATTAGAAAGATCGAATTCTTAAAATCATTTGATTACATGGTTTCAAAAAAAATCATTTGATTACATATTTTATTTTAATTAAAATTCAAACTAGCCTAAAAATATCTTTACTATTTAGAAAATATATCTATTGGAAATTAAAATTAAGGGAAGCCGGTACAAAGTGCGCTGCTTTTCGTTCCTTTATTTTCTTTGTTCTTTTTAAATTTTTTATAATTATTTTAAACTTTATTTAAAAAATATGATAAATTATTCTTGCATCAAAATAATACAAAAATAAGTATAAATGATAAAAATAAGAAATCAAATTTATAAAAACTAAATTTTCCACATTAATGATTAATTTCATGTAGACCTTAACTCAAAAAAGTACTCTTCAAGATTTGATATTTTAATAAATTATTTAAAAATTTATAAGTTATTGAATTGAAAATTAGAAAATAATAAAAATGATAATTCTTCTATTATATAGTTTATCCAACCAAAAATCAAAAATAAAAATTCATGACTAAATATATCATCGTTCAATTCAAGGAGATTTAATCTATAAAAAAAAAAAAGAAAGAAAAAAGCATTTTCGTTATTGGGTGATATTTGAATTTGGTGGCATTATTCTTCCTTTTTTTACTACTTTTCTTTGTTTTTCCCCTTTGAGAAAAAGAATAATTATCTTTTATTTTGAATTTCCCTCACAAAAGAATATTTCACATTCTTTGATTTCATAATTATAAACAATGAAATGCCACAAATGCTTCAACATAAATACTAAATATGGTATATTTATACAACCGTAATTTGATCTAATGGTCAGTGTCTGCACCAATAAATAAATATATATATATATATATATATATATATATATGAATTTAAATTCTAATAGTTTGCTATGTGACATTTTTAATCACCTCATACGATTAACCTTTTCAAAATTAATTTCTAACTATTACCAAACCTCAATACACTAACATTCCCATTTCAATCAGTTCAAAAAAAAAACATTCTTATTTCAACTAACGTATCACACTATTAAATTACCTTGACATATATTTATATATCATTATTGTACTATATTGACATGTTGATCCATCAACTTTGGAAAAAAGTACTACACACAATAAATATTTTTTAAAAAATTGGACATTCGATTATGTTCGATTTTTATCTCAATAAATTTTTACATAAATATAAATTTTATGGAAATAAATTAACGGTTAAATAAAAAATATCGAAAAGAAACTCCACATATTAATGGGCTTAAATTTTTTACCGGTAGTTTTTTAACCTCCAACCCGGTTATTTTTTTTAGGAAAGAAGTGAAATTTATTAATCCATAGCTGATAGAGTTTACATCAGCCATACAAGCATCAGAAACACATGAAGGACAATCCCCTAGCAGAACAAATTCATTAGCATACTGAGCTAAAGCATGAGCAACCCCATTAATTTTCTAGAGTGGTTTATTTTTGGCACAAAACACCACATGAAATTCACAATCAATCAGAGAAATCTTTCTCTGCCGTCTGATCAAACATCAATCAAAATTAATCCCACACAAACAACAATGTAAATGCAAAAACACACACATCTACGCAAAGTTTGGACCATTCAAACTCATCACCAAACCAACCCAAAAAAAAAAAAAAAAAAAAAAGAAGAACATGGTCCCAAGCTTTTACAAATGGGCCCCCACCAGCATGCCAAGAAGCGGACCCACCAGCCAAAAATTTACATCCTTCGCACGACAAGAAGAAATTATTTTACACCCCAATTTCTCTTAATTTCATTGTATTAAACATGTCTTTAACTTTGTATTAACTTTTTTGTTAGTACTTAGTACCGCGTAGAGTTGCCAAGGTTAAGTGTTAGTGCTAGCAGAAAAGGAGATATCCACTACCGAATTCTATCCAGATGTATACAAATAAATTCTATATGAACTTGTAGGATGATAATTCAAAAAATTATTTTTAACAATGCTATCGGAGTTTGATTTTAAAACTGAAATTTCAGTTTACACCAATTGATATTTTTAACTTTAGGCATTAGGTTATATGACAATCAATTTTGCCTTTTTTTTTTTTAGCTAGAGCTTGAATTTTAGGTCATATTATAAGAAGCTTTAATTTTCTTTTTGTAAGTTTTTTTTAATCGATATGGTGGAAATATTCACAATGTAGAACATAATATAACGCTATATGAAAATAATTAATTACAAAATTAAATAAAAATAATAAATATATCCACATTCAAATTACATTTTGAATTGATTGTGCAAAAAAAAAAAAATTACATTTCGAATTCAACTTAAATATATATTGTTGAGTTAGTAGGTTTCACTTTGAGATACATATTGCTTGCCAATTTAACAATCTAATTTTTTTGCATTTTATTTTCTATTAAATTTTTACAAAAAAAAATAAATTACAAATTTACTTCGTAATTTAAATTTGGATTTATAACATAGGAATGATTAGCCCATTTTTTATTAATTAAAGAATTATCTTTCCCACTTATAAAATGATCACATAATTTAAATAAAGCACATCAAATTTTATATAGGTGGATAGATAATTAAAATGATATATGACCCCACTATGAAGAGGAAACGGTTGGTACACCACCAATTCCAATTCCCATATGAAAAGAAAAAAAAATTATAATTATAAGAAGGTAAGCCATAAAAAGTGAAAAAGCTGAAATTTGAATTTGTGTGTACTAATAAGCAGATCTTTGGTCTATTCTTTTGCTCTTTTCTTTGCTTTGCTTTACATGCACCAAACAACAGTAACAAACAACACACGGTATCATAACATTTGCCATTATTTGGCCCCTCCATCCAACATCATATAAAACAACCATAAATTCACAACAATAATAGTTGAAATCAGTTAGCAAAAAATTATTTTCACTTAAATTAGATTTTAAGTTTAAATTTTAATATATATAATCATATTAAATTAATTATTATAAAAAATTTATTATTTTTATAATTTTATTCAAGTTAAATTAAATTAAAGTTGAATAAAATTTGAATACAGTTATTTAAAACATCATAAAATTTGTGACCCATTCTTTTTTTTTTCCCATATCCCAAGACACTACCTTTTTTTTTTTCTTCCTCCATCATCCTTCCTTTACTTGCCGTTGACTGACCATTTCTTCTAAATTCATGGATACAAGTTCTCACTAACTCCTTTTTCCACAACAACTACTACTACAGTACTACTGCATACATAAATAGTCTAATTGGTTCCGTTCATTTTAGTGTATGAGTCATTTAAGACATCATCAGACATTCAAGAAACATTATAAAACAACAACTACTGCATAAATAACAGTCATGGGTAGTGAACTTCACTCTATGGCTTATGCTACTTCTTCCCTTGGTTGCTGGGATCTTCAAAACCTTGGAGTTCTCAACGCAGACATGTCTTTAGGTAGTGATCTTTTCTTTTCTTTACACTGTTCTTGTCTATGATTGTGTTCTTTGATGTATGAATTTTAGATTTCTAACCTTATTGATGAAGTGAATTTTTGTTTGTTCCAGTAATGAATGGAACTTCGCCATTTTTCTCATCTTTGGAGTCTGATTTCTCAACTGGGTACTTAGAAGATGCTTTGGTGGAATTTACGGAACGTTCAAAACGAAGACGTTTGATGTTGTACACTGATGATCATGATCGTCATCAAACCAAAATATCAAATGATCTTGCTAAGGTATAACAATCTGAAAACATATTTTGAATTCTAAACAACGGTTTGATTATCTATTTCTCTTCTGATAGATTAATGATTGGTTTTGACTACGTACAGAGCTATTGGAGTGAAAACTATGACTGGGAAATGTCTGAGACTTTTAGCTGTATGAGTAACATTACTAGTGTTCATGGAGTTTCAGGTGCTTTTCTTATCCAATTATATACGTAACTTTCTGGTATTAGTTGTTGACGAACTTTTTTCGTATTGATGATTTGATCTTTTGTAATTGTAGATGATCCTTTAAGCACTTCCATGAGCAACATAAGTAGTGAAGAGGCCGCAAATGCAACAATCACAGAGATGAAAACACCTGAAGAGGAGATATCAGCCCCTGAAATTCTTGATTCGTCATCTTCTTCCTTTAAAGATTTGAAAAAGTCCAAGTCCATATTCGACAAGGAAGACATTACTGGTACATAAACAGCACTCAATTAATTACTATTTTTAGTATAATTATCAATCTGAAGACGACTCCAGTACCAATTTATGGTTTGCTGATACTGTGCTTCTTCTTGTTAAAAATTTTCAGTTGATGAGAAGAGAAAGAAGAGAGTGATAACAAGGGTAGTGTATCCATTTGCGTTAGTTAAGCCAGGAGGAGTTGAAGGTGACATGACCATAAACGATATCAATGAAAGGATCTTAATGCCACCAACAAGGCCGGTAAGGCATCCTGTGGGTGATTTTGCTTGTAGGCCATGTGTATCTGCTGATGGAACTGGCCTTTCAGGGAAAGCAGTGGTGGCCCTTACAAGAATCCATACTCAAGGGAGAGGAACGATCACCATTATTAGAACCAAAGGTTAATATTAATTTAAATCTAAAGTTTCACATATATATCTATATCATATGCTCAATGATTTTGCTTTGCTTTGTTCATGCTTTGTCGACTGTTTTGAATTGTATAGTATCAGGAAAAAAGAAAGTTATATATACATAGAGAGAGAGAGAGATGTGGTTGTAAAATAGTATAGTATATATATGTGCTTTCTTTTTACAGAGTTAGAGTCAGGTTGGTTTGTTGTTTGGTTAAAGATTGCAGAACCCAATAGCAAGAAGCATTTTCATGATCTGAACTCAATTAATGGAAGTGTGTGGAGGAAAAAAGAGGAAAAAAAAAAGTAAAAAGAAAGAAATGGAGGAAAAAAAAAAAGAAAAGGAGAAAAAAGAAAAAGTTGCAATGTCTAAAATCAAGTGGAAATATTTTTCTGACATATACATGAATCCTGGCATGCCAATGTTTTGCTACCCTGCCAATCCTGTATGCCATTGTTTAGTACATATATACACAATGGTCCTGAATCCTGATGTAAGATTAACTATTGGCAAAAAGGAAGAGCAAGAGGAAGTGGCCTGTCCTGAACCAATATATAAGGCTGCTGCCAGTACCTCAGCTTGAAGTGGCAGGTTTAATTTAAAATCACCAATATCAGCCCTCAATTCTCAATCATAATGTTTATATATACTCAAGAGCAACACATACAAGCTTAAATAAACGAACCGATTTTTGTAGAGCAGTAGAAAATTACTATAGATTAATGTAGTTGATTTCGACTGATAATGGCTATTTATATGGTAGTCCCTTACATGATAAGCTTATAATTTTTCAGTTGATAAAAATTACTGTAGTACTTATATCAGTCGTCCAATTAATCAATTAAATGAAAAATAAATCAAAACTAATAATGTTTATGTTACTTTTCCCAGTTCATAATATTTCTAAGATGACATAATTGGAATATACCAAAGATGTCACCACCAAGCATGGTCATTATGCTTGAGAATGGTATCTAATAGACATTGAGAATTTTATCTGCTGTGTTCAATCAATCTTATGACTTCTGTATTCTAGTGTTCTATAACCCATCAAGTGTTGTTTTTTCTTTGGTGAGTTCATGTGCTTTGATTCTACAAAATCATAGAGTTGAAAAAATTTAATGTGCAAGAAAATGTACCATGCACATAGTAACATTATTATTTTATGAAGGACAAAAGAATGGGACCTAAATTCAAACATGATTTCCATACAAGCGATAAAAAATTTGAAAAATATGGTAAGATGAATTTTAATAATGCATACCATAGTATGGATTATAGGTTGAAGAACCCAAAAATTTATGAACCAGACAGAGTAGTAGTATAGCTCCTAAAATTCATAGAGTGCATCAATCATTAGTAAAAAAAAAAATTATTGATTGTTACTATTAAAAATTATTATTAGTGTTTGTTAGCTACATTCTTTCATGTGCCGTAGAGTGTCTCTTACATACAAATAGGTCAACACCCACCATGTTCAAAAGTCCCATACACCAAGACAATATCTAACATATGGGGTCCCATATCAGACCAACCTTTCCCCATCAATCTTTAATCTGTCTTTGCACCCTAGATCACCACCCTTCAATTCTCTTTGACTAAAGCATTGGTCAGGCAATTGTGTGGTGTTGATTTGAGGCAGAGACCATTTGTGCAGTAGCATTTCATATCACAGCTAGCTGGAAGGCAAAAGTCATAGCATGTGCAGTGTCCACCTCTCTATGGTTGAATTTAACTGGTGGGGTGTGACAAAGAGTGATAAAAATAGATTAGGGTTTTGTCTCTTTCCTCCTATAATGATTATTGTTTGTTTAGGTGAAGAAGCTTTTGACCTTTTTGATGCATGTTTGTTTTCATTGTGTAATCTGATCAGGTAGGTAGGCCCTAGATTGATTTAGATATATATAATTGCTAATTGTTTGATTTATTTAAATTTCAAACTTCTGTTATGAAAATAATTTTTATTTGCATACTTCAACTAACAAATTTGTTATGATTATATTGTTGTAAAAAAACTAACAAATCTGTTGTACAAAAAAAAAAAAAACTAACAAATTTGTTGTAAAAAAAAACTAACAAATTTGTTATGATTATATTGTTACTCATATCACAGTTCACTCAATAGCAATTTCATTAACTTATAGTATATAAAATACTGACAAAAGTCGAAATCATAATCTATGTGAGTTTTAAATTGATTTCTATCGAGTTCTTTTATTAAATTATTTTTTATTATAATTTTAATTGAATTTTATAGTGATGATGTTTAGCCAGAACTTTTCACATCACATGAGGAAAAAAAATAATTTGAGTTTATAAGGATTCAAACCTCTCATTTCATAACCGATATGAAATTAGTGCATTCTCAAATATTATGAATTTAAAATTTAAGATTATTATTAAAAATAGTTTCATTTGCTAAAAATTTATTAAATGTTATGTTATTTATGTGCTATTTTGATCTATTACAAAGTAAAATTAATGTGATATATGAATATCGTTATGTATGATAACTTTTGAAAAGAATTTGTAGCATATCATAATTTTCTAATATATCACCAAATGCTGCAAAAAGCACAAGAAAATGAAGCCCCACTAAGATAGTGAAAATATTTGACTTTTCCCTTTAGAATAACAATAAATTATACATTAATGGATCCTGATTAAGGGAAATTAATTTTTGAAAGTAAAAGTAATCAATAAAATATATAAAGTGGAAGAATTTTATTAGTTTACAGAAAAAAATGTCCAGTTTCGTTTGCTGTTGCATCTGCCATCACTTTGTCTTTGGAGATGGAGAATAATATTATTATAAAAAACAAAAAAAAAATAAAAGAAACAAAAAGAGACAAAATAAAAATAGAAAAAGAAAAACATAGGTATATGTGAGAATAAACATCACCTCTTAGCTTTTGCCTTTTCCAAATCCCAAATGGAGAGAATTGGATTCTATTGTGATTTTCCATTTTGGATATTGGGATTTTCATCAATGATTTGATTATATTAATACTTTTACTTAATTTGACAAAAAAAAATTTACATAAAACATAAATTAATTATTTCATTTGTGGGTTGTGAATGATGTCAACAATGGACACTTGTGATGTCAGTTGCATGTAGAAATTATTTGCATCATGCCATAACTATTGCATTTGTGCATATTTTAGACTCAACATGAGCCCTCTTGTTAACCTCCGAGGCCTTGGCCTGGTGGCCAAGGCTTGAGAGGTGTTGTGGGAGGTTGACGGTTCAATTTCCCCCTCCCTTTAACCTCTCCAACTCCCTTTGGTTAAAAAAAAAAAAAAAAACATGAGCCCTCTTGTTCACATATCCTAGAATCCATAAAACCAAACGAGCTGATACCTGGGTTCAAATGGCCCATTTGGTCATCAAACTGGCCTAACTAAACCTAAACCCAAACATAACTTTCCCTCCATAATCTAATCTACACTGCAATTATGGTGGTCAACAATGTACTACTCCAATATATTGCAATGCCCATGAACTCATATTGTATTGTGTTACATAGTTTTCCAGAGTCTGTTATGAATTTTTTCTTGAACTTATATATATACCAATTTTTTTTTTTTAATTGAGAGGTTATATGACTTTAATATTGATGGACTGCATAACAAGAGGCAGTCCTCCCCTTTTTAAATCGATAACGGTAGGAATTGAACTCTATACCTCATGATGCACTTGAAGAGAAGTTACCATTTGACTACTCTCTCACTGATTATATATATGGCAATCTTTGTAATAGAAGATATCATTTCATCATTTACATTTTAATATAGAAAAATACCGAAAGTTAAGTAGTAAAATAATAAAAACTCCTTAATATCATTAAAACATTATAAATTTAATTATCCACCGTAAACTTTTCTCATTTATCCAAAAAATAATATAAAAAAATATGACTAACATACATACCATCTTACATGTAATGAGAGCATTGGTATGGGTGATTTAAAGGAAAAAAAAAAAATCCTTTCATTTTCTTATATTCTTCTCTTAACATGGATGTTAAACAACATGGAAAAAAAACAAGAAGGAGACAAAAACTTGTACAATTAAGTGTCCTTCTGCCTACCATCAAAACTCTTGATGTAGCTTATCATTTTAATTATTATATTACATATTTAATTACAATTAAGATTCCCTAAAGCAGCAGCTTTACTAGCATATCTATCAATAAATTTCATTATATTACTTCCCATATTTAAATTCTTTATTCAATTTTTTTTAACTGACCCCTGTTATAATCCTAATTATAGCATTCACATCACTTTCAGCATCTTTATAATATCTCATTGTTTGGTCGTATTTCATTTTACAACTTATATATATATATTCAAGGCAGCAAAAGATTAATTTGAAGTGGTGAAATGATGGGGAAGAAAGCAAGTCAATCACTGAAGAAAATAATATCCAAGAATGACCGAAGGAAACAACCTATAATCAACAACTTGATTGATGTTTTAAGGCCTAAGGTTTATATCACTGATACCTCAGGCTTCAAGAAACTTGTTCAAAACTTAACTGGTAATAATGGAGGCACAATTTATTCAACAGAAGAAGGGGTTATGGCAGTCCATGGAGATCAAGCAACTAGTAGCAGTAACTTGGAGATATCTATTGATTCATCTGTTAATGATTCATTTGATTCGTGCAATGATCAAGAACTTGTTCTAACCCAAGATTCTAGTCATGTGAATGATCAGATGTACGATATTAATTGTACAATTTTCGATATGTCATCATCCATGTACGGCCAGTGGGTGGAGATTTTGAGTCATGGCTCTTGGATTTGAGTGAGTGAGACATACATATAGATCAGGACTTTTTGCTTATCAGAATCCACGGGTTGCTAATTAATATAACTGCTTGTGCAGTGCAAATAGCCTCACTTTTGTTCATGCAGTGGTAGATAATTTAGCTCTTGATCTATTAATTCTTTAATGTGTGTGTATAATGGCAGAACAAAAGTACTTTTCTAATGGAAATTCTTTTGTTCAACATTAAATTTTTTTAGTTTATATTTTATATTTCACAGCTTATATTTGATTAATATAAATACCACGTATGGTGTAAATTAAACCGTTAAATGTAATTAGCGCACATAAAAATTTACATAATTTTATGCTTAAATAATTGAATAAATAATTTTGTCCAATCAAATTAGATTGATATAAGCCTATCTTTCAAACTACGGATAGACTACTATGGGGCTTTACACTTTCAGCCTTTAAAAATAGGGATCTTTATGTAAATATACTAAAAATCAAAAAAAATTTCGAAAATGTTGTTGACTTAAAAAACTTTCAAAAATATTTTTTTAAATTTTTTTCTTTCAAATATAGTCCATTCCCCTTGCCATTAGGATTGCCTTTTTTTTTCCAGCATTTTTTTCATTTTTACTGATTTTTTCAACTTTTTTACCTTTATACTTTTTTTTAACATTTTATTTGTTTTATACTGTTTTCATTTATTTTTTCTTAATATTTTTTACTGTTTTTATCTACTTTTTTCTCAATGTTTTTTTGCTCAACATTTTTTTCTAACTT